>JAKOGI010000586.1:137500-182500 GCA_029747015.1 Carnegiea gigantea | reverse complement strand
ATTTATCTCTTAGTTTTTTGACAATCTGAGATGCTAATTGCTGAAAACAAATGCCAATTATTTAGACGTCATTTGATGCCCCTGAAGGAACCGACCCGGTTGCTCTAAACTTTACTGGAATGGGAAAGGGTGAGGCCTGGGTGAACGGACAGAGCATTGGACGCTACTGGCCAGCTTTAAGCTCCCAAAACAGTGGTTGCACTGACCATTGTGACTACAGAGGAACTTATAACTCAAGCAAATGTTTAAGGAAGTGTGGGAATCCACCTCAGCAACTGTAAGCAGCCAACCTATTTCCTTGTACACCTAAGTTTGCTCCCCACAACAACCCCCCCCCCTTCCCTCCCAAAAAAAAATTGAAGGGGAAAAAATCTGCCAAGAGGGTGGAGGAATAAAATAAGAAGAATTATTTGCTTCATCAATTTCGAATTTAACTGCTGGACTACAGGTACCATGTTCCTCGTCCATGGATGAAACCAAGCAATAACGTGCTTGTGGTGTTTGAGGAAATTGGAGGTGACCCAACTCAAATATCTTTTGCCACTAAACAGATTGGGGTCCTGTGCTTACATATATCAGAGTCTCACCCACCACCTGTAGATAGGTGGGATTCATATCAAATTGGAAATAAATCGAGGCCTCTGCTGTCACTTGAGTGTTCATCTCCAAATCAGGTCATTACTTCGATCAAGTTTGCAAGTTTTGGTACTCCTCAGGGATTTTGTGGCAGTTACACACATGGTAGATGCAGGAGCTTCAGAGCACTTCCCATTGTGGAGAAGGTGAGGAATCTCTTTTGTACTGCTTTTCTGTAAGTGGCCTTTTTTTTCTAATTTTTATTTGGGGGGGGGGGGGGTCTGGTTGAAACTCACTGATAAGTGCCCGTGACTTAAACATGTATATGTGTGTGTGTGTGTGTATATATATATTATGCAGGCATGTGTGGGGGCTCGAAGTTGCAGAATCGGGGTATCGGTTGACACATTTGGTGACCCATGTCAAGGAGTTAAGAAGAGTCTAGCTGTAGAAGCCATCTGTGCATAACAGTGATAAATTCACAACTTCATTCCTACCATATCTAGTTCATGAGGGTTGACACTCAGGCTTCATACCTAATTGTGTTTTTATCAAATAAAAGCATACATGTGTATTATTGTGTCAAATTTCGAAATGGGAAAGGAAAGTGGAAGAGACGTACTAAAAGAAAAATATGAACATGCTTCGACTTGTTCAATGGTGAAAGCTTGAAAAGGGCATGCATAGTGCTTAAGCTACTTCAGCGGGCACTACCATAATCAAATTGTAAAGTGGCCGCCATTGATTCCCTATTGCATAATTTATCAAATGAAAGCACACATGTATATTAATACGTCAAAATACCAAAATGAAAAAGGAAAGTAGGGGAAATGTACTGAAAGAAAAATATGTTGTGAACACGCTTCAAAATGGTGGAAGCTTCATAGTGCTTAGATGATTCAGCAAGCACTTCCATAGTCAGTTGTAAACTTGCCGCGGTTGATAGCTAATTGCATATTTTGTCGAAGAATTATTGACACTTTAATGAGAAAAAATTACAAATGGGTCCCTTGTGTTTTGGGGAAACTATTTTTAGGGCCCCTTAATTTGAGAATGTATTCTTAGGTGACAATACTGTTTGGGAAACAATAAAAGGGGGCATTCCTGGTGGAGGGCATCATTTGAGGAGTAAAAGTACATGGATGCCCTTGTTTATGTGAGGAAGAATACCATCTGTCTCTCCTCTCTCTCTCTCCCCAAAACCCCCGAGCTCCTCTCTCTGTCTCCTCGCTCTCCCTCTCTCTCTCGCTTGCTCTGCTGCTGGCCATTGTCATCAGTGTCTTCCAGAGGAGATCGGTCGCTGTCAAGATTTTGTGGGCTGAAGAAATTCAGGCAACCATGGTGAGTGGTTTTCGTCTTTGTGGATGTGTTTGTTTGATGTACATGCATAGCCTGGTTTTTGTGTTGCAATTGAGGGGGGAGGAGTTCGAATTGTTTGATTCATGTAGTGATGGGTATTTTGTGTTGCAATTGAGGAGGGATTAGTGCGAGTTGTTGCAATTTCATGTTTTTCCCCAGTTCTTCCATGTTTTGTACATGTATAGTTTTTTTTGTGGTTGTTGTGGTTGTCTGCCACTCTGTGTAGATGGAATTCTACTTTTATGGAAGACAACAAACCAGACCAGAAAAACCTTACCTGCACAATCTGACTACCTTCAACGGAGGAGCTGAAGAACCTGATGTTCTTCGCCTGATTGCAAGGGGACGACGCAGATGCAGGGGAGAGGAAGAGAGAGAAGACGCTGGGTAGGGGAAGAGAAGAAGATGAACCCCACTTATACTCAACATAAGGGTATTATTGGTGTTACACTGTTTCTGATTATTTCCCTTCAAATTCACACCGGAAAGCATGAGTCCCTCCACCGGGAATGTCCCCCTTTATTGTTTCCCAAACAGTATTGTCACCTAAAAATACATTCTCAAATTAAGGGGCCCTAAAAATAGTTTCCCCAAAACACAAGGGACCCATTTGTAATTTTTTGCTTTAATGACCTATAGTATTGTATTAAATAAAAGTCTCAAATGTTAAAAAATAATAAGTTACTAGTTTATTACCTTGAGATCCGTTTAGTACCCTACTTTTGAAATTTCAAAGTAGCAAATTGTTTTAAAAAATAAAATTTATTATGATCTTAAAATAATAATTTATCATTTTTAGAACAAGAAGAAGTTCTTGTTATAATGCAATACCCTGTAAATTGTTTTGAAAAATAAATTTATTATGATCTTCAAAAATAATAATTTATCATCTTGATGAGGAGAGGAACTTATTATAATGCAATACTATTAAGTCTAAACTCCAAAACTGGAAGGAAGGAAATGTCAACTTGTTCATTGGTTAAAGCTTAAGGTGGCTAAGAGTGACAATGCAATTCGGTTCAATTTTCCATCCAAATCAAACTGAACCAAACCAAATGGTGGAGCATAAAACCAATCTCTAGGCTTTCAACTATAAGTTTAAACTTTTGGTTGATGTGATTTTTGAACATGATATCAAAGCTTTTCTGAGCGAGAGGTTTGGAATTCAAAATTCAGTAACTGTCATATGTATTATGCAAGGTATGGAGGGGTCTTTTGCAGTATCCACGCTTCAAATTCAAAGGATATTCATGTGAGGAGAGTGTTACAGCATAAAACCAATTCTTGGACTCTCAACCATAAGTTTAAGTTTTTGGTTGAGATGGTTTTTGAACACCAAACAATATTTACCTAGTTTGGTGTGGTTAGGTTATGATTTTGTCCATTTATTCTATTCTGTCTAAAAATGCAAAAAAGATTCACTTAGCAAATAACTCTACAGAAGTGAGAATTTGAATTAAATATTAAATTGATTGTTTAGTATACACACTTAGGGAAAATATGAATTAAATATTTAATTGATAATAAGGTTAGTAGAAAAACTTTTCAATCATTCAAGTGAATATATTGGAAGGAAACAACTCTAACTATGAATTCGGATTTCATGGGTTTGATTGCAACTTGCGACTCTAGGGTATCCTATATTTTACGGAAATAATTTTTGAGGGACAATTTTTTTAGAATGTATTTCCAAGTTCTTACTTTTTTAGGTAAGTATTTGCAGGGGTCAATATTATGCGGAACAGTGATTCTTAGGGGTTTTTGTTTCAAAGTCAACCCACAATTGTTTGAAATTTTTATTTTTGACACAAATGGGGTTCAAAGTGCAAATACTCAAACTTGTGGACTTTTTTTAGATAATTAAGCTTATATTAACGTTTGCACTTATTCCCTACGACTTATCCTTAGTTTTTCTCCATAAAATATTTTCCATAAAAAAGGTTTTCACAAAATGTTTTCTATAAAATGTCTTCACAAATTCCTTCTTCTATAAAATGTTTTCACAAAATCGATTTTTGTGGGTCTCTTGAAATCAGCTTCTCTACGGGCAGAATTGCCGGTAGAGTTAAGGTTGCCGACATTTGGATCTCCCCAGATCCCGCAAAAGCGGGACCCACACTGAGAGGAGTTGTTGTTGTTGTTGATTAACGTTTGCACTTATTTTAATAACTTTACTCGTACTAGTTATCATAACCTGCTACTTATATCATAAATATTATATTTTCTGTGATTGTACCATGCTTAGCAAAATAATTAAAGCTCAATTAGAGAGTTTTGACTATTACCGGAACTTAGTCGGCGCTGGAGCCTGGCGTTCCTCTAACTTCCAATTTATAGAGATTGTTAATCTCAGCCACACCTTCCTTAGATCAAGTACAATACAGATCCGTTTTGTTTCTTACTTCGGATTGTAGTCACTAATTAAGTTTTCTACATTTTTAAGGATAATGCGACTTTAACCAAGAAATCTGAATATTTAAGACATAAGGTTCGATTGAATAACGTTCCTTATTGGGAAACTTCTTTTATTGAAAACTAGAAACTCAAAATATTACAATGGAAAGATTGAAGAGGGACTTAAACTATTAAAATTGTCAGAAATGCTTGTTTATAGAGAAATAAAAAATTACAACTTTTTTTTGCTCAAGTATGCTCAAATGACTATTTTCTTTCTCAGGGCTCAGCCTCTCCTTTTATAGAGGACATGGACTATATAGGATGCCCTAATGGATACAGTACATACACTGATATTTTCACATGAATACAGTTGCACTCACATGACTACAGTAGTGCTCCCACAATGCATTAGTGTTCTTTCTTGTTCAATTAATGCTCACATTTGATCATAAATATTATAAAAACCGATGGCTCTTGCTAAAGCAGCATCACTAACTACTTCTTATCGTTCTGGAGATCATTTTTGTAGTTAATCATTAGGATAATCTAAATCAACCGATTGAACAAGATAGTGGGTTGGTTTGACTTTTCCTTTTTTATACTCAATTACTACGCAATGTACCTCGACATACAAACTTCTATTGTATGAAATTTTGGTCATACTGTTAGGGGATGTAAGAATCCAATTAATTCTTTTAAACATGCACTGTTGAAATTTAGTTAATCTTAAGAAGAATGGGTACTCTGGATCTGGAATTTTCATGAAGTAAGCTACCATTCCATATTTCTAGGCTTTCATGTAAGGTCATCTGGATAGTGAATTTGTTGGAAACTTTACACCACCAACTCTAGATCTATCAGGAAAGAAAATTGTAGTACTCCATGACTCTCAAGTATCATAAGAATAATTATGATAGTACTCGATACAAGCTGCATACCAGTCATTGAACCACTTTTTTTTAAACATGGGAACATTTTTTCTTGAATACCATAAGGATATCTTATGTAATTCATTTGTAACTTTAAAAGGCTGAATCTTTGTACTATTTGATAAGCAGAAGATAGTAGACTAAAAATTGATATGCTTGTTATATAAAATTCCAAAATATCCGTAAGGAGTCTATTAGAAGGAGAAACCACTTCTAGCAATAGTGGCATTTTCATTTTGGATTTCCTCCTTTTTCTGGCAGGAGTTCTATTATGATGATCTCCATTGGCAAGTTCACGAGTTAAACTATCTGCCAAAGAATTCTTCGACCCCTGTATATGTTCAATAAAGAAAGAAAACTGGTTAAGCATAATTGCCAACACAGGAGTCACCCTTGTGTTTACATATTTGATAGATTCTTTTCTACAAAACCAAGTATTCCTTTGCAATCAGTTCGAATAAGTAAAGGTTTTGGGCTAAAAATATTAAGAACTTTTCAATTCTCCTTATGACTGCAAGGACTTTTTTTCCATCGTGGATAGTTACATTCTGCTTTATTAAACTTCCACTGCAATATTCGTAGAGTTTTTCTTCTTCTTTAATTTTGAGTACTATACTCCAGTACTCATTACTAGCATCAGTCTCAATAATTAAATCATCTCCTTCATTAGGCAAATTAAGAACAGGAAGATTTTTACACATCTTTTTTGAAGTTTTGAGAAATCTTTGAATCACTAGTGGTCTAATACCACGTTACTTCTTTCTTGAGTTTCTACTGCAATGGTTTTCTCAATTTAGCTAGATCTTTCATCTTTACTAAAATCTGAAGCATACATAAGACATCCAAGAAACCTTTTTAATTGCTTCATATCCTCAATTTTTTCAGAAAAATTTTTTGTTTTTTTTCTAAAATGTACTTTCGTAAAATGATTTGTCCAATATTTATTTCCAGACCTAAAAAACTCAATTTCTTGTTCATCATAAATGCTCTGGTTCTTGTCAAGAATAATACCATGATCAATGTATTTTTGGATGCCTAGAAGAGCATCTTTGTGTTATTCTATGGTCTTAGAAAAGACAAAGATATCATCAATATAAATTCATTCTTCTTTGAAATATTTGAGGTATATTTTTTAGGCCAAATGGCATTACTGTCCATTCATAATGTCCTTAAGGGGCACTACACACAGTTAAAGGAATACTTTCTTTATTTATTTTTATCTACCACTATACGCTTTTACAATCCATTTTCGAGAATCAAGAGGTTCCAACACAGGCTACACAGATCCAAATAGACAAGTTATGCAGGCTAGTTCTATTCTGCCCGTCTTGGAAGATTAGGTGGGATCACTAACTAAAACCTAATTTAAGATCAATATTTTGCTTGATGATAGTCAACATCCTAAGATACAATATCGTGCAGATAATTCAAAATCATGACAAGTTCTTCATGGTGTTTCGACCACATTCTGTTAACCGTTGCAGTTTGGGCTCTAATTCTGACCCAGTTTGAGTTTCTGATTGGTTCTCTCATCTAAACCTAATTTATAACTTATTTTTCTATTTGGAATGCTTATTAACATTCTAGGGAACCCAACCGTACATTAAAATCAGTTCTAAGTCAAGTATAGGTTAGGGAACCAACTTGATCTTTTTCGTGCTAAATCGGGTTAACCAAGTCTAATTAAATTGTTTTGGCTTTGCTATGATCTTCCTTAATGGCCTTCCTACTTGCTCCCTTGGCATCTTGGATGTTCGAAAACATCATCATGGCTTCCTTTGCAGGTTTGAAAAGCAAGTTGGCCAATTGGGGAGGAGTTTGACAACCATTTGCAATCTGATTGATCAGTCAAAAAGGAGGTCACTTCAGTAGCCATTTTCACTCTCTCTCCCGTGTGCAAGTTAATTACTTAGGGTTAATTAAACATATTCAAGCATGAGATTAGTTTAAACAACATGTATTTACTAGACTCACACTTTATAATTAGCTTAACTTAAGCTCGTTTTGTATGTCAGTTTTGCTAAACTTGTTTAAGGTTTCCGAATCATTAAGGAATCTGCCTAATTGCTTGATTGCTAGGGGAACATCTATATAAGCCTTCTTGGCTCCTTGTTGTAATTAGAATATCCATGAACTAAAACCTTTAATTTGTGTTTAAACACAACTCTTCAAATCTCACTTTAAACAATTTGTTTTGATTGCTAAAATTGAGTAATTTCCTTTATCTGAACTTGGTGGCTTAGCCTCTAGAGTTTAGAGGGTGAAATCCTTGTTTAGCTTGGGTGGTGGTGTTGCTTTTATCCCATTCATGTCCTCTATTTCTAATCAGAATCCATTGTTGCAACATGAATCAAGCTCCAGCTAGATTATAAAGCTCCCTTGCTTGTGGTTCCCTTAAGCTCACGCATCACTAATTAACCTTTATCCAAAAGTTCTTTGATTTGTTTATCGAATTCTTGGATGTCCTCCATTTATTTGGCTTTGATAAATGGTGTTGAGATTTAGCAAAGTAATCTTTGCAATTGTCTTATCTTTGATCCGAAATTGGAGGGGATTATCAGAGTAGAATTCTTTGCATAAGTACTCTTATTGTTCCACAATCTATTGTTTAATAGATAACTCAAGTAGTGAGATTGTTAGTACTATCTCACGTTGTATAGGTATTAACTTTCGCCACATAGGCTGCAGGTAAACTCAATCTTTTGATGAGTATATGTCTTATTTAACTTATCAATAGGGACCAAGCGACCATTTATTGTGAACATTATTAGTTTATGGTTCGTGTGCATGAAGAATATAGTCTTCGAAAATTATTTCCAATAATTATGTCATGCGAGGACTGATCAGTAGCCCATAGGACTAGTATAATGCATTGGACTCTTCCTATTTTTATTGATAACCCTTCTATGACCTCATTGTGGCTCCTCATGCTTTTTTCAACTATACTTACTTGTAAAGAATTCTTGGCTTTCTCCCACATAAATTCTGAAAATAAAGATCTTTTTTCCAAATAGACAGAATAACCACAATCTATATAAGCCCATAATTCGTATTTATTATACCCCTCTAAATTTATTGGGATATAAATGCTATTAGGATTTTGTATTGGAGACTTTATAGCATATCTACATAGTCATATTTTGATTAATTTATCTTCATAGATTGGCTCACTAACAGTTCTAGTTTTGTACCCAATGATTGTTATATCTAAACTCATACTTCGGTCAACGTTGTGTCTTGCAGATTCAAAACTTATTCTACCCATTTCACTAGTCATACTAATTCTATCATCTTTTTTAAGCTCTTCTTTAGTTGTCGGAGATCCTTCTCTCCATTCTGATCTTACACTCATGCTTCTTAATAATTGAGGTTTAATGGTAATTTTACCATTCTCATCAAATTTTTATTACATTTTTCGTATTGATTTTTGTGAGATTGCCAAAACTAGATATCCAAGAGCTATTAGTTTTTATCTCTTGCAGATTGGATTTTATCCTCTTAATCTTTTGCATTGCTATAGGACTTTCAAATTTTTCTGCTTCTATCATTGTATCATAGTCTTTAGATCTACAATATTATCTAATCTGCATATTATTTTCAAGAAGATCTTAGTGGGTAACCTCCTCTTTTCATATCCATCCCAACTATTTTTATCTTAAGGGGTGGAAAGTTTTTAGCAAATTTATCTTTTAGACTCACGTAATATTCAGGTCGACAATTGAATCTTACTAGTCCATTACATAAATGAGTCTTAATCCCTATTATAATTTGATTATTAAATTTGGTAGACATGATATCATGTAGCAGAGCATAAAGATCAATATCTTTGGCATAATATTAGAACGGAGTAATTTCAATTTGGATACTTCTAACATGGATATACTTGTACTTTCTATCTTTGTTATGCTTAAGGATATTTTCTCAATGAGATTAACTTCTCCCACATCATACTCACAGTATTTTATCTTCTTCCATCATTTCGCATACATATTTGCTTTTTAATTGAAAGGTAAATTTTTTATAAGCATATCTTTCGGAATTATAGGAAGGACCCAGTCTCCTTTGACATCTTCATTCTCATTTCTACAATAAATTCTCTCTTGAGGATCGCTAAGACTAATTGAACTAATCTCCATTATATGACTAGTTTCTTTATAATCACTCTCTTCATATTCATCTTCTAGTATAATCTCAACAATTCCCTTGCTATTTTTTAGAGCTAGACCTAGTGCTTCTTCTTCGCTAAACTCAAAATAATTTAGACTACCAAAAATTTCTATAAGCTTGTTATTCTTCCCATTTTTGCATTCGTTAGCATAATATCCCACTTATCTGCATGCCCAACACTTATAATTATTTTTTGCTGCATGACAATAGCAACTTTTCTAAAAAAAATCTTCTATTTTTAAGGCTTGGTTTGTTAATAATATTTTCTTTTGTATTTCTCTCACATTTGCTTATTAAATATATTTTTCTTATACAATTTTCTTTTTCTTCTCTTCTCACGTTCATTTCCCCATTGTTGAGGAGAATTCCAACATGCTAGAAATTATTTCTTTATTTTCTTTTGCTTTTGGGGATCAAGATATTGATCATTGACCTATTTTCTTAAATAAGAGATTCTTGTACCAAGGATATCATTGACATTTGATTTTTCAAGCCATGCAATATACTTTTCATTGATTATGGAATTCATTGGATATGGTGATTTGTCATAGAATATCCAAAGATCGGTTTCATTATGTCTAATTTTGTAATAATATTGACTAAATTCAGCAATATAATTTTCCATATAGCTCGTGCCCCAGAGTTCTATGTTATTAATCTTTCTTTGTCATTCTCTAACTTTTTCTTCGGAATCAAGTCTAGCTACCATAAATTCAATTTCGATTTCCTTACATAATATTTTGAACATTGCAGCTAGTGTTTCCATCATTGTAATACGTTTTTACCTTCCTCATCTAATGAGTCATATCAATTAGTTATAGTGTTAGAAAAACTATGTTTGATATTGTTTAGGAAATTCACAGCACATTATGTGGAATTCAAATTTAAGACACCATTCATACCCCTTTTCCATTGCTCAAATGTTTCTTCTCTATTTCAAGCTTCGTCAATGTTTAAGATGTATCATGTTTAGCTAATTGAGATAAGGCTTATTTCTTCAAAGGATGGTTGTACGTTGTGTTGGAGTATATCTAGGTCTCGTAAAATGGGTATATGTTCCAAATGATTCACCAAAGTCTTCAGGTTTTAGGATTATATTATTAACTAGATTGGACTCGATTTCATCCGTGTTGGGTTCTTTTCGAATCTCATTGATTTCATCGTCATATATCATTTTACCAAATTTTTTATCTAATTTCCTCTTAATTTCTTATAAAGGAACAACATTAAGATCGTCTACTTTAATTAAGTTCATCTGCTGATATATTTCTTCTTTTAACTGGACATTATTTATCTCTTCATTATCATCAGATAATACCTCTTGTTTTTCTACTATTGTACCCATAATTTGGTTTATTCTTCTACATTTTGTTCTTTATCAAACATATTTTGTAATTTCTTAAGATTATACTGCTTAGACTCTATCCTCTTCTTCTTTCTCTTCCTTTTTAGATGATTTTTTTAGTTGATTTTTCAATTGATTTTTTCCCTACTTTTTTTTGGATTTTTATATCATGCAAAAGAAATGAATTTTTGTTTTAAAGTTTTGGAAATAATATTTATGCTGAAATACGTACTAATACTCAAATCAGATTTCCACTATGTCTAATTTCATTGATCAAAGCAAGATGGATGACAGACAATTGCTTTTTTATCTCTTTAACTTCAGTCAAGTTTTAAAGTATTGGGGTAAAATGAAAATATGAAAAGTTTAGCGTGAAAGATGAAAATAAAAATAGTAAACTATCCCCCTAAAATAGTTTCTACCGAAAATTGATCCTTTTAAGTATATTCTAATAATATGGCCCCCTAATTATGATTGTCACACAATACAGGGTATCTGTCTATAATTTCTTGGTTTAATTGGTCTTTGACTTTTTTTTTTTAAGTGCTTTGATGAAGAGTTCTCTTACCATTTTTACAAAAGATACCTTTGATTTTATTTTTTTTTTGGGTTGGATGAGGAGTTCTCTTACCCTTTTTATAAAAGATACAAAACTTGTATATTTTAAAGGAGCAAAATTGTATAGTTTATGCGGTTATCAATTTAAATCCGTTCTAGGATTTGGTTTCGATTTTTGTTTTTTGGAAACCAAGACCAAATTGTGGATCACGAAAAATCAAAAATTTGATTGGCTAAAAGAAAGTAGCTACTTTGGAAAAACTAGGCCATGGGTCTATTCATTAGAAAGTATATTTGAGTAAATTGGAACAGGTTTGAACAGATTTGACTAACAGTTCACATATTGGACTTATTTAAGCAGGTTGGAGCTGGCTAGAGAAGATTGACAAAGTTTTGAGCAGGTTAAATCATATTGGGATAGAATGGAGCAAATTAGAGCAGGTTGGGAGCAGGTTGGAGTGTTTTAGAACGTTTTGGAACATTTGGAGTGATTTTCGATAATTTTGAGGAAAAAAACTTTATTTTTGTAATACTACTTTACGTCCAAAAAATTATGCAATAGATGAGATGAATGTGATTGCAAGCATTATTGTGCAAATTGATAATGTTCTTCATATATCGAGAAAAATATAATAACAATTTGCAACCACATAAACGTGTTTCGTTACAACGAAAAGTTACATATAAATATCTAGTACTTGTTCGATGTTAAAATCATATTGGCTACTACATCTCTATATTCATTCATTACTTGTTTGATTTACTCATCATATAACCCAACATTGGCGATTGTTACAATGTCCATTGGTCTGTGTAAAATTAGCATCTATTTTTCATAGGATTTTCTACTAACTTGAGGCATTTTATCTTTCAATATCTTCCAAGTATTATTTAATACTCCAAGCATTCTTGATCGTTGTGCGTAACAAAGAATAGCAGAAATTTGTACAGCTTCAAAATCAAGGGTAATAAAGTAAATCTCACATCAGTGGAGGTTAATCTGTTAATTTGGCGATAATAATTTATCTTCCATAATTCATTTGCTAATAATAGATTCAACGTCGTGCCCAGATTATTCTCCTTTTCTTAAATTTGTTATTAATAATTTTTTGAAAAACCATTTCCTTAAAAAATATTATTTTTTACCTAAATGTTCGAGGTTATTTTTGTTATTTATGCCCAAAAAAAAAAATTATTTATGCAAAAAGTTCTTTTTCTTAGCAGTTTGGGTTGATTTCAACCTCATTTGAACAACTGGGGGCAAGTTCAAGTAGGCTAGAACAAATTTGAGCAAGTTACAAATTGAGGTAGATTGATCTTATTGGAACTGATTGAAGCTGGTTTAAACTATTTGAAACAAAGTTAACAGTTAAGTAGATTGAAGAGATTCGAGCAGGTTAGAGCAAGCAGCAAATTCAGTATGCTATAACAAACAAAAAGCTGGTTTAGCAAGCCCTGCCATAATCAATTGAAAAATTCCGCCATTGACAATTATGAAAACAGAATGCTACTGTTTGTAAAATAAAGATTGTGTGCATCTAGTGCTTCATGACTTTTCTCCGATCATATTGACAGCTTGAAGAGAATTTGCATTTACTAGAAGAATCCTTGAATATCGAGGACACTAGGTGCTTTCTTTGTCAATGAGCATTAGCTTAACGTGCGCCCAGCTAGACGCACCTACAGGTGTACCAATTTGAAGGGCTCGTGAGTTCCATCGCCCAACTTCATTCAGCCCACAAAGCCATCTGATATCAACCGATCCCAATCTTGAATTGACTCACATCTCCCGCCCCCCCCCCCCCCCCCCCCCCCCCCCCCAAAAAAGGACAGTGAGTCCATACTACCATAGAAGCAAAGCCAAACCCAGAGAGGCCTGGGCTCATTAAGTGCATCCAGCCCATTGGACCTAACATCATTCAACTCCATCCAGCAAAGCCACCGTGGACAACTATTTTTATAGCTCAGGAGAACAAGATGAAGCCAACTTCTATAGTTCAGGAGAACAAGATGAAGCCAACTTCAATTGGTTTGCCTAGATCAGCAAAATTCAACGTGAAACATAGATTCAAAACAAAACAATGGAGCTATTTTCCCTGTAGTTGACCCAAAATTCAACGAGATACATCACACATTCTGTTCAGGAATCATCATCGGTGTTCAAAGAAAGCTACTTCTGAACTTGACTAAGGTAAAAATATAGGGAGCTCAATCTTCGGTTCTTGTAAGCCACTCAAGTCCCCAGCTTTGATGATACTAGATGAGGTTCCTTCTCCATCATTTACCATCCTCACAAAGTAGGAATGCCTGTACTTATCCACCAAAAATAAAAAAGAAAAGGTATGAACGCCTGTAACGAGAGAAAAAAATTATAACCTCCAATAGTTTGCATGCTCTGCAAAAGAATAAACGAAAGAAAAAAAGGGGGGGTGGAGAGGCTTGACCTATGCTTGACATTTACCATCTACTGTCAGCAGTTAATTCTGGATGAAAGGCTGTTCCCAGCAAATTCCCTTGCTTTACTGCTACAATTACTTTGTTCAGAGGCTTGGGATTTTCCTAAATATTCAAGAACCATCCATTAGACAGACTATAACTGAACTTTCATTTGAATGATCAGGCAAAAAGGGGCAGGTGGAAGACGCTGTGGTGACAACACAGTTGTTGACAACTGGTGATCCCTGCATAGGTATCACCATCACCAACACTACCCAAGCAGGGTGGCAAAAGGGTTCAGTTTGCTGTTGCTAGGGCAGTCATCGTTGGATGAGCTCATTAGCCTCCCACTCTCCCAGCAGGTCATTATCTTTTTTTATCATCTTTTAAGAATTAATCTTAAGGACTATTAGCAGTACCTGTCCTTTCTTCCTCATCTGCTGCCACTGAATTCTTTCAAAATGAAATTATTTTTAGCTTCTATGGAAAAAAATAAGGCTGCCTCTATCCAAATCTTCCCAGGCCCCACACAAGCAGGACTCACATTGGATGGTATTGTCCGATGTGGTAAAAAAGTTACACACTTTTTCGTATAAATACACATCTTTCCCGATTCTTTTTTTCCGTATAGGATACAGTTAAGGACTCCAAACAACCCCCCCTAAGACTATTATCAACAAGAATAAATAGAAGATCATGATGTGGAAAAGAAGACCAAGTAATCAATGTCGAGACTTAGCAGCCCAATCAACCGCTTGATTCCCTTGATCCCTTCATAGAATATACAAGGGCATTACCGATTAAAAGATCCTATTGCTCTAAATAAAGGTGTGAATCTTCCACATGATCTGACCTTTTAAGGACTGGATTATAATCAGATTATCCCCTTCAATTTGGAAGTTCTTGACCCTGCTTGAACAGTTGTGTCAGTCCATTACAGCACGCTATGGCTTCTACTACTAATTGATGTGGCCCCAAATTTAAAGTACCCACTTGGATGAATATATTTTCCTAGCTCCTCACAACAAACCCTCCAGCTGTTGTATGTTAAAGATTCATCAAATTTTGGTTTAATTTGAGGAATTCTGCAGGTAGCTTGTCGCATCTGACATGACATATCTTCTTGCATTATGGCACGGTGTATGTGTATGAGATTGTGAAGTAAAGCTTGACGACATAGGGAAACGATTTCTTATACGCCACTCCATAATAGCCCTTTTTGCTCTAATTATTGTTGAAGCTATTGGATTTTCATAAAAGTTCATACAACCAACTGGAATCCTAGTGTCACAGGTAGGACCAGTAAATCGCACCAAGAATTGTCCAAGGACCTTTGTTTTTAGAAGACAAGAGCCTACAAATAATTTGAGGAAAACTACATCTATACTCGAATCACTGCAAAAACAATATGTCTAGCAATCTCTTAACGTTCATCAAAGTCTCTCACTTTATTTATCTTAGCGCCCCCCCCCCCCTTCCTCCTACTTTTAACTCCATCTTTGGTATACAAAGATGACTACAAATACATGTCCCCTCAAAGTCGTACTAAAGCCACTTGAATGCATGGAGAAACGATTACTTCTATAATGCTGAGAGGTGTCCAGTATCGTCCAGATCAAAATAGAGCAACTTCAATGGCAGCATCAATCAGCAACTGCCCACCAGTGCATATACTTGAATTTATTTTTTATTATTCAGTAGTGATCATGCTAGGTAAATGTCATGCTTATCTGCTTCAGATCACCCAAGACTATTTTTCGGACTTTTTTTTTTGTTTTTTGGGAAAGCCCGGACCATTTTTTGGCCACTCAGAAATATTCTTGGGCAAGCTTGATTTGAAGCTTTTCATCCCGTTCATTTTCCCAAAGGGTTATCTCTTAAACTTCACTACATTTAAAATGAAAACTCACTTATGCTTGATAAGGTGCTGATGACAAAAAGTTTTCTCAAATCATGGTTTCAGAGAAGCACCAGAAGTCCACCGCCACCACCATATTACTGTTGTCATCTCGCCAACATTTTCATATGAATTGTTGTTGTCCTGACAAAGTAAAAAAGAACATGTGTGTATACATATAATAAATCATATACACATGAAAGTATCTATAAATGACGAAACCACCTGCCCCTCTTTCCAACCAACACATCCAGTCATGTACATACGATCTATGCATGTAGAAGAAAATTCTCATGGCAGGATGTTGGGTGCTGATTCTCCACAACAAGGCAAACATTAAACGCTCAAGCAACCTAGCCCATGAGGAATCCAAGTATGCATCCCCAACCCTGGACATTGTCAGGCCAGCGGAGAGGTCAACACAAGCAGCCAAGGTTAATGAACCAAACGACAATAATTGAACCAGCAGCGCATCGGCAAAAATGCCAATGGTTGTGTAGACATAGACGCTTATCATTTCACATACCTCTACAATGTCATTTGGTGCGTAATTCAAAATATTGTTTTCAAAGGTCCAGCAAGGCAAGTAACTGTATTCTTCCCCTTCTAATGATCAGGAATCCAATCTTCACTTCTAGTTCCTACGCAGTGATGATATAATGCGTGACCATATATTGCACGACACTTGATGGGAAGCTCCTATTCTTCTTAATGTGTGCACATCAATGGCTTTTGAAGGAGCCCAAATTCATGGGCCACATGCTAGCTCAATTTGAGCCCTAAGTTTGCAGAAGTCTTTCTTCAATGCACAATTCAAGGGGTCTTACTTTCAGTCAAGAAGTCACCATAGAATATAGATCATAGTTCACTTGTAGTGGTGGATTCTGCTAATGAATCTTGTTACACAAATTGTCCAAATTTCCAGTTTTGATCTGGTTTTCTCTAGCTTCATTTCACATGTTAAGTTCCTCCAAATGACACCCAAGAGTAGTCCTCATAAAGCTTCAGACATCTATTTTTGTGGATATGAATTTATTCAAGTCAAGAATTAATTTGAAGGGAGAAATCAACCTACTTCCAGAAACTACCCAGAAATGGCAGTAGGTGACATCCATCCACATTTGGTACCACACTCCTTGTAAACATGTGCAAATTAGATGCAAGAGTTTTCAATGAAACTTTAATTGCTCCGTCTGGGAACACCACATTTGGACAAGTAGCGCAGTAGATATGGCATTTCAAAATGAAGGAAGTTGCAGCACTAAAATTTGACGAAAAATTCAGTCGGCACATAAAAAGGACAAAATCAAATTGTTGTTTATTTCTGATTGACCAGGTGATGTCATATCTCCTAAACAGTTCTATGGCAATGTGTATTCTAGGAAGAATAGGAGATTTCGTAATCTAGAGATTCTCTTTTAAGATAAAATCTTATCTTTTTATATTATTTTTAGTTATTGTAATCTTTGGATTTATTTTCCATTCCTTTTTTCAGTTGTATTGATTCCTATATAAACCCCTGTGTGCATTGAGGAAAGACACACTTGACTGAATTGAATTATTGAGTTTTGAAAGTTCTTGTGTGATTTTTCTAGGTGTGGGAATTGCTCTTAGAGCGCCCTACATCAACTTGGTATCAAAGCCTTTGCAATCTTCCTGCTGCCCTTTGCGTTACTTTCCTTTTCTTCCATTACGTTCACCCAAAAAAATAAATAAATAAATAAATAACCAAACCCAGAAAAACCCTCACCCCCTTACTACCAGCCACGGACTCCGCCACCACGGAGCAGCGGCCCCCACGGTCGACCATCCTCCACAGGTCAACACCACCTACCACCGGCCACTTGCCGGAATCCTAAAATCCCCAATTTGCAAACCCTAGCCACACACGCCACTCATTCGAACCACCACCAAAACGCACCGACCACCAACACAAACGACCTACCGTCGACCAGGTCCCCAGGTCGACCACCACCTCACACTCACCAGCCCTAGCTGCTCACAGGAACCCTAGTTCTCGAATTCGAAACCCTAATTTTCCAATTCGAGAATACCCGAAACCCTAGACCCCAATTCACACTTGAACCCTTACCCTTATCCAAAATTGGTTTCACTCCTCTCTGTTGCGCACTCAATTGCGACCAAAAATCCCAACTCAATTGACAGAACACGAGTCAATTGGATCCTCATTTGGTTGCTTCCATCCGCAACACCTTAGGTTGCACAACCACCTTGTTGCGCGATCGACGGGATCTAGGCCTTCGGTCTTCGACAAAGGGAGCCGGAAACCTCTTGGTCGTTCATCCCGCCGCCTCCAGGACCACCTCTCACCGGAAAACTTCACAGACCTGACTCACAGCCGCAGCTAAGGAAGCTGCTTTGCAACTACCTGAAGCTGTTGTTACTGTGCTATTCAAAACATTGGGAACAGTTGATTACCAGACAAGGACGTTCCAGCTCCCAGCTCGCAATCAGCCCACCCAAAGGCTGCTGCCTTGTCACCATCACGCTCGTGTCAATTTGGTACTCCAGAAGGTGGACCTTAGAGTACTCAGTCACATCAAGAGGTATGAGGATCTCGATTTGCTTTGATAAGAGTTTGATTCCCTGCAGGGAGATTAGCCTAGTTCCTAATTGTTAGGGTTTTGAGTACTTGCTTAGATCCTAAGCTTTGTTCCCTTGTTCCTTAACTTTTGCTTGGTTCGAGTCTTATCAATAATCCATATCAAAATTTTGTGATCTGCTGTGTGTGTAGTGGTTGTTTATCACTATTGTTACTATTGCAACTTAGTTTAATCTCAGCACTCACATCTTGCATTCATAGTTGCATCCACCATATCATCCTTATCCAAACAGCCTTACCAATTCCAAATTAATACCCTATCTGAAAGGCTTGACCATCAAGATACTAGGTTTAACCAACTCGAGGCCTCAAGGCCAAGATTGACAAACTTATTCAAGCATTTAAGAAGTTATCGATGCTTGACCAACCTCAAACCCCACCGCAATTTTCCCCTGAACTACTTGTTTGGGTTGGGGGGGTGATCGTCGTCAATGGGCTGTTTACAAGTCAGGTCGAGCTAATGAGTTTGAAGAGAGAGAACCAGAACCAACGTCCCTCTAACCCCCGAGGGCAAGGGCAGGGGAGTACTTGAGAGGCATGACCAAGGGGACCATAGGAACCATTAGTGTGACACCCCTAGAGATGATAAGAGGACGGGTAACCATAGGAAACCTAGGCATGCGGACCTTGAAACTGACTGTAGGAGTGCTCATGAGGGTTACTTCTATATTACTCGAAAGGTGAAAGTCAATATACCCTCTTTTGATGGAAAGATAGATTCTACCACTTTTCGTGACTAGATAATTGCTATGGAAGATGACTTTGACGGGTATGAGATGTCGGATATTGAACGGGTTCGATTTGCCAAGATGAAACTCGTAGACCTACTATGAAGTTTTGACAAACCGTAACGAGTCACCTTGAGCAAATGCGTCAGCCTCCCATCATTTAATGGGAAGTCATGAAGGACAGGTTGAAAGAAAAGTATCTCCCTTCTTTCCATAAGGCCCACCTTGTCGACTAGGTGAAAATCCACCTCTAGTGTCTCCGAGTACATTAATAGTTTTGAGAAATTGACTCAGTGTTGTGACCTTTTAGAAGATCCTTCCATTACCATAGCCCGCTTCATTTGAGGCTTACGAACTGACCTTAAGAGGGAGGTGATCTTGTCTGCTCCTTATACTCTCGACGAGGCTTACCACAACGCTTTGCTGGTTGAAAAACTTGACAAGCTTTACCCTGTGAGGCGTGTTGCACCTTCTTCTAGGATCCCTGCCCAACTGCTCCTAAGATGAATGAGTCTTCTATGAGTGCTTCAATTTCTAAGGGGTCATACGCCACAAAATGCCACCTAGAGTAGTCCCGCAGGTTGGAGCATCCTCTGGTACATCTCGTAACCCAATCCAATGTTTTAGCTTTAGCTGTCGTGGGAGAGGTCATTAACTCATTATGTTTCTGAGTGCCCTCATCGTACCCTGGCAATAGAACATGAGTCATTTGCACCAATTGAACCTGAGGAGGAGGTTGTCGACCCTGATTGAGGCTTTGAAGATCTTGTTGATGTTGAGAATAGCCTTCTTCATGATGCATATCTGGGAGTTGTTAGATGTCTCTTGACCAACCCAGCCATGACCAATGAGTGGAAGCGTACCAACATCTTCTATACTCTTGTGAGGTGTGGGGAAACTCTTATTAAAATGGTTATAGATGGTGGCCATACCATGAATGTTGTTGTCGACACCGCCATGTAGCATTGTCACAGTTACCCATAAATGTAGAATTTCAATCCAGATTGGTGGTTATAAGGACATGGTTTTATGTGATGTCCTCCCGATGGATGTCGCTCACATCCTCCTAGGTCGTCCTTGGCTTTATGATTGTAACGTCTCACATAACGGGAGCGAGAACACGTATACCTTTGAATACATGATTAAGAACATCACTCTTAATCCATGTCAACCCAGAGAGGAGTTATCTTCCCAAAGTCCCAAACCTTCCCTGACCTTGCCCTCTCCCAACAGTGTGTCTACTCCGCCTAGAGGAACCATTTTGCTCCTTCACCATAGACCTTTTGAAAGATTGGGAAACTCAAATAAGTTCTTCCTAACAATCTTAGCTAGAGCGCTAGCCTCAGACTCCATTACCTTCCCTAACGTCCCTTCGAGCGACCCGCCTCTTCGGGACCTCGATGACCTACTTAAAGCATTTGTTGATGTTCCCGAGGAGCTTCCTAGTGAGCTGCCACCCCTTTGTGATATACAACACGCCATTGACTCAGTTCCTAGTTCCTAACTTCTTAATCTTCCTCATTATAGGTTGAATCCTACTGAGCGAGCTAAATTGAATAGGCAGGTCTAGGAACTATTGTCTAAGGGTTTTGTTCGTCATAGCATAAGTCTTTGTGCGGTCCCTACCCTCCTTCCCCCTAAGAAAAACGGGTCTTGGAGGATGTGTGTCGATAGTAGATTCATCAATAAGATTATAATCAACTATAGGTTTCCCATTTCGAGGTTAGAGGACATGCTTGACTATCTTGCTGGAGCTAGCTGGTTCTCTAAGATAGACTTGCGCAATGGTTATCACCAGGTCCGTATTAGACCGGGAGATGAATGAAAGATTGCCTTTAAGACCCAAGATGGCTTATTCGAGTGGATGGTTATACCTTTTGGGCTATCCAATGCCCCTAATATCTTTATGAGACTCATAACTCATGTTCTTCAGCCATCTAGGAAAAAATTCCTCATTGTCTACTTTGATTACATCTTGGTGTATAGCACGTCTACAGCAGATCATATTGACCATCTCAAGCAACTCTTTTGCTCACTTAGAGAAGCCAAGCTCTTTGCTAATCCAAAGAAGTGCATCTTCCTTCAATCTCAAGTCATCTTTTTAGGGTTCATTGTGTCTGGTATCTCTGCTGACCCCGACAAAGTTAGAGCCATTAGAGAATGGCCTGAACCCAAGACCCTTACTGAGGTAAGGAGTTTTATAGGCTTGGCGCCTTCTACAGGAGGTTCATTAGACATTTCAGCTCCATTATGGCACCTACTACAGACTGCTTGAAGAAAGGCCCATTTCAGTGGACTCCTAAAGCGGCATTTGCTTTTAAGGAGATTAAGGAGATGATCTCATCTGTCCTGACTTTAGTAAGGTTTTTTGAGGTTGCTTGCGATGCCTCTAGATATGGCATTGGTGGAGTGTTAAGTCAGGAGAGACATCCCATAGCATTCTTTAACGAAAAGCTTGACGAATCTAGGTGGATCAAGTATACCACCTACGAGAAAGAGTTATACGCTCTGCTTTAGTCCCTTCGACATTGGCGATGTTACCTTCTCCCATATGAATTTGTTGTATATTCGGACCATAAGGCCCTTAAGCACTGGAATTCTCAGTCTAGTATCAATCCTAAGCATGCTAGGTGGGTTGAGTATATTAGTGAGTATATCAGTCGAATTGGTTACCTCTTCCAGACAATGTGGGTTGAGGTTCTCGATTTTAACAAGCCCAACGGCACTTCTTGTCCTGACTTTTCACTCATTTACTCAGACCTTTTGGAGGAAAATCGCAACCATCACGTTGACTTTGTCATTCATGACGGTTTTCTGTTTCGGAGGTCCAAGTTATGCATTCCTAAGACGTCATTCCGGGACTTCTTGGTTTGGGAGATGCATGCTAGGGGACTATCTGGCCACCTTGGTAAAGATAGGACCATTGCTTTGGTCGCATATCGCTTCTATTGGTCCTCTCTCAAAAGAGATACATATCGCATTTTGTCTGAGTGTCGCACCTATCAATTAGCTAAGACCAAGAAGCACAATAAAGGACTTTACACTCCTCTTCCTATCCCGCATCCTCCTTAGAAGGACATTAGCATGGACTTTGTACTAAGTCTGCCTAGAACATCTCATGGTCTTAATTCAATCTTGGTTGTGGTTGATAAGTTTTCTAAGATGGCCCACTTTATTCCCTGTAGCAAGACAGATGACGCTTCGCATGTTGCTAAGTTAGTCTTCCGTGAGATTGTTAGGTTGCATGATCTTCCCACTTTCATAGTGTCTAATAGGAATGTCAAGTTCATAAGCTATTTCTGGAAAACCTCATGGAAACTGTGTGGTACTACTCTGAAATTTTCTGCGACCTTTCACCCTCAAACGGATAGGCAAACTAAGGTTGTTAACCGCAGTCTAGCAGAGTTACTTAGGTGTGTTGTGGACGAGAAACATGGCACTTGGGATTTGATTTTACCCCTTGCTGAGTTTGCACATAACAATGCAGTCAATAGGACCACAGGTAGGAGTCCTTTTGAGGTTGTCCATGGTTACTCTCCTTGTGCCCCTGCTGATCTCATCCCCCTCCACCTGATGCCCGCATGTCACATTCTTCATCCACATTTGCATAGCATATTCATGAATTGCATGCTGAGGTTCGACGCAAGATTGCTTTAAGTAATGACAGTTATAAGCATTCAACTGACGTGTAGCACAGCTATAAATTTTGAGATGGGTGATTTTGTTATGGCTTGGATTCGACCTGAATAATTACCCAGAAACTCCCTCAAAAAGCTTCACGCTCGTGCCATGGGACCTTACCAGATCCTTTGAAAGTTGGGATCTAATGCATATGTACGTGATCTCCCCAAACGTTTAGGAATTAGTCTTATTTTTAATGTGGAGGATTTCACTCTTTATCGGGGTACTTTTGAGCCTCTGTCTTCCTTTTGGGGTTTCTGCAGGCACTCAGGTCCCTAGGCTCCCACCTTTGCCACAGTTGCAGACCGACATCGAGGCAGTGTTGGATGATGAGTTTGTGTCCTCTTCCCGTAGTGGATTCCGACGCTTCCTTGTGCAATGGTCAGGATTGGCATCTCTGTGCTCAAATCAAGATTCATTCAATAATCAATATTCAATACTGTATGATAGATAATAATCACCTAAGACAAATCATCTATTTATAGTAGCCGATTGACTTAGAATACTATAAGGAAACTACCTAAACCAAACCTATATAGAATAAGAAACTCAATATTATCTAAATACTCTTACATATCCTTATTTTGACTTATCTAAAACAGCCTATAAATAAACCTACGAAAATTACATAAAAATATCAAAATATGATAAGTTGTCAAATATTAAAATAGATTTTATATTTCTAATATTAGACAAATTCCCTTGCTTCCCTTGCTTCTTCATCCCCATCATTCTCCCCCAATTGGAAAAAACTCGTCCTCGAGTTTTATAATGAGCTAGAATAAGTGGAAGTACGAAACCAATATCAAGATGTAGGAAGAAGCAAGACGGGTCCCTACATTGTTTCACATCTTTTCCTCTATGGTGCAATCGAAATACAGGATCCTATTAATAGGGCCAAGTTTAAGGTGAATGACCAGAAAATAAAGCAATTTTTGGAGCTATCAAGCATAAAAGATGTGGAGTTATGGAATATTTGATAATCCGCGAACCAGTTTCTAATGAGTGATGTGCAGCTGAGTTAGTTTTAGTGTATTCAACACCAAACCTAGTTTGATTGAACTTTTTTCCCTTTCCTTTCCCTTTTCTTCTTTTACTTTTTTTTTTTTTTTGTATACTTGGTGCTCTTTATTTTGCTTTTCTCTTGTTCATACCCTTTTCTTTTTGAGTTTTAGAGTCTCATCTCTTCCTTTAGTTTTGAGCCTTATTTTTCTTTTTGTATATTCGTAATTCATTTTAGTTATTTTTATATTTCTTTTCACTCTTAATGAAGATATTGTGTGATTTAGGTGCCTGGGATGGGAAAACTATATTTCAAAAAAACAAAGATAAATTCAAAAAGATTTTTGTTTTCTTTTGGGGAATATATGTACCATTTTGGTTGACTATGTCATCTCATACCTTAGTTATTAGGTTGTATATAGATATAGTATTCATGATAGGACCTAGTTCCAAAGTGCGATATTTATGATACAGTCCTGACCCCCGGCATTTTTAAAGCAAGTTGTCTTGACTTTGGTAGATAACCTGTGAGATTTTGTACCTTGAAGACTGATTCATCATTTTTAGTCTTATATTGTTCCTCCATGTGTGTCTCTTCCATGATTACCTCTTTAGAACTTACCTTGATTCTCTTTAAAATCACATTTAGAATGTTCACTATGGTAATATGATAGAGGCATTTATTCGTTTTGTGAGCAATATAGCCAAATTGCCTCCCTGCTTTTAAATGTTTTACTCTTTGCTAACTATTTGATCTTGACCTTTTTTCATTTGATGTGTACCATTCATATTAGCCCTTGGCCAAAACATTTCCATATTATCTCAGCCAAGTCTAGTGGAGCAAGACTTCAATATTAAATGTTGGGTAAATTTTTGGGGTGATGATGCATTTGGTGGTTGACTTTGGATCTTTTGGTGCGGGCGAGGGTATGTATGGTTACGACCATTTGGAAATTGAGTTATGTTATTTTCTTATATGTCATTTATTCATTCTTTTTTTTTTTTTCAAAGAAGAAACAAGGAAAAAATGGAAAAGAATGACAAGAAAGTTTCCAAGGAAAAAAAAATTGAAAAAAATGCTGTGAATAAGAGCGTTTGACATGGTTGTGTATACTTGATCATTATTTGAACTCATTTCCAATCACTGCCTTTGGTAGGTTGTGTCTTATTCTGTCATGTTGGGAGAGTGTATGCATGATCTAGATGTTGGAAGGATTTGGTTGCTAATTAGCTATTTGACTTATAGCTCCTCATTTCCCAAATCATTTGTCTTTCTCCTAACCGTTTTTTACCCTTAACCTCATTACAACTCCTGTAAAGTCTTCTTGATTATCGTATTGCGTTTTACATTTAAGTGGTGGAGAATTGAGAATCTTAGGAAGCCTACGGTACGTTGTATAACTGGAAAATGAATTGAATGAACCTTCTTATATCTTAAATACATGAGTGGGAGTAATCTATATATCCCTAAAGTTATGTTCTACCAGTCCAGTGTATACATATTTCTCAAGCAGGGGTGAAAGTTTGTGCATAACTGTCATTAGTGGGGATAAAGAATTTCTTGATGTGTACATTATGTTTATATGTGATCAAATGCTTAGGTTGCTTGAGAAAGATGGTTGTTTGGAATGTGTATATTTTTCCCCAATATTGTATATATGAGTTTTTGAAAAAAAAAATTTAAAATATTCTATTTTTTGTTTTTTGTTTTCTTTTTATAGATTTTAGAGGTACATCTTAAGTAAACCCTTACGAGAACTTACTCGTTTACTAGGGGTAACTTAGAGATTTAAATGGCTTGTTGTACATGCTAACTCCAACTGTGCTTCCTATGAAAGTAAGTTAGAATTTTATTTTCTTTTTCTAGGATTTTTATTTTCATTTTACTCGATGATGAGCAAAATTTAGGTGGGAGGGTACTCTTCAACCTCAAATTATGTCATTTATAGCTTTTTATTATCAAATATTTGCTCAAAATAAATAATTAAATTAAGATTCTAATATATTTGTCTATTTTGTAGCAATTATGAAAATTTGAATAAAATGAATAATTTGTTTGCCAAAAGAGTTGGAAGAGAAGGATGTTTGATCAGATGAGAAAAAAGACGCCGAGGCCTAGTAGCACAGTCCGCGCCCCAACTCGTGGCCCAAATCTCCCTCTCCCTTGTGGTCACGTGACCCGGGACCCTCCATCCTCTCAAGCTCTCTCTTTTCTAGCGAGCCTTTTCTTCTTTTCATGGCCCAGAGGCCCAATCCAATTCCCCTTTCCTTCTCCATCCCCCCCCCCCCCCCGGCATGTCACATGAAATCTCAACTTCCACCCACTCACTCTTCTTCTGATTTCTTTTCCCAATAAACACGTGACGGTCACCATCCCCCCTTTAATTCTCTCTTTCCTCTTCTTTCTATCTCACACATAAACACCCAAAGTGTTCATTCATCTTCTTTTCCTCCGCTTTCTGCCATAGCCGACGACTTTCCTTTCCTCCATTCCCCCTTTTATTTCCTTTGCTTTCTCTGTCCTCCTTTATACACATTCATCAATTCATCCATTTTAAAGTATCATCTCTAATCCGTTTAATTTTCTCTCATGAAATTGGGCATTGAACTAGAGCAATAACAAGATTGGTTATAAGCTTAAATTGAAGATTGATGGTCAAGACTGCGGATGCTGGCTTTAAGTAACCCGGAGCAAGCCGAATGAGAGGGGCAGAAGGGAGTTAAGGTTTTTGGTGTACCCTCAATTCTATTCTTTTTTTTCTCCCCTTTTCCAATTTTTTTAAGTATCGGAATTAGTAGTAGATTCTCCAGATCTATGCAATTGATTTTGGCTTCATTGAAATTTGAGTGATTTTGAGTTCAATTTTATTGAGAGCTCAAGATCTCAGGTTGCTTCGAATTTCGGGTTAAGATTTCTGGTTAAATTGCTCGGCTTCCCCTATTTCAATTCTGAGGACGTTCTGTTTTGGGTTTGCTGTTAATTACAGGTTTGCGTGATCCTTTTGCTCTGTTCGACTCCTTGTTCTTCCGACACTGGTAATGGAAAAAAGTTATGCTATATTTTGGTGCAATACGCTAAAGTCAAGAAAATTAGGCAGACTTATAGTTCTATGGGTTATTTTCTTTCTACTCTTTAATTAGCAATTACGATATTGACTTTTCAATTTGCTAGATTAGAATATAGAATAAACTAGTATAGTTTATTGTTTTGTTTAGATCTTTATTCTAACATGTTAGCAAACTTGTGTTAGTTTAGACTAACAACAGCTTAATTAGCTTAATTTCATAACTCATCCTTGTAGATTGACCCTCAAAATATTACGATGAAAGTCGTAGGTAGTGTTTGGTTAGAAGGGAAATGGTTTTCCCAGAAAATCATTTTCTGTGGAAAATGTTTCTCCAAGGAAAATTGATTTCCATGTCACATTTTCCGTCGTTTGGTACAAGATAAATCATCTTTCATTGGGAAAAAAAAGAAAAACATCAACTAAATTGTTTAAAAGGCGAAAAATATCGACCGAATGGTCACAGTAAAAATTAATGTTAACTAAATTTAGGAATTTTGAGCTTAAAATTCATATTTGAGTTTTTCTTTAATACTTGCTCTCAGATAATCAAGTTTGGATCTAAACCGTTGAAATTGCTTTAGTGACAAAAAAAAGGCGAAAAGTATTGATTGAATTGTCGTGGGGGGAGAAAAATATTGACCAAATGACGGAACGTCGTGCTGAAATGTAGATTTGAGCCTATTTCAATTTTTCCTATCCGAGGATCAAATTTCGATACAAACTGTTGAAATTGTTATAGTGACGAAAAATATCGATTTGTATTTGTGGAAAACAATGTTGACCAAATGAAAGAATATCGAGCTCAAAATCTAAATTTGAGCCTATTTTAATATTTTCTACCTAACGATAAAGTTTCGATCCAAACCGTTAAAATTGTTATAATGGCGAGCTAACTAAATTGTTTTAGTAGCAAAAAATATCGATTAAATTGTCGTGACGGAGATAAATGTCGACCAAATGAAAGAAATTTGAGCTCAAAATTTGGATTTGAGTTTATGTTAATCTTTCCCATCGTATAGTCAAGTTTCGATCCAAACTGTTGAAATCGAATTTTGCATCTAAATTTCAACTGACCATATCGTCAAAGAGTTGAATGAAAAGAATCAACATCCTATCTTCTTAAAAAGAAATTCATTTTCCTCCATTGGGTAGAAAATAGTTCTTCATCCTTTATTGTGCCAAACGACGGAAAATTGGAAAACTTTTTCCTAGGAAAATCATTTTCCCCCAACCAAACACTACCTTAATCTTTATAAAAAATCACAATAAAACCTAAGACTCATTGACTTTTTAGATCATATTTTCTCAGCAACAAAATAACCAAAAAAAAAGAAAACTACATACATATAAAACCAAAATCCCTACAAAATGTACTTGATGGCGTTGGTTTCATTCCTCTAGAAGAGATGTTCAACCATGTGCAACTCCTACATTGCCAAAATATACTACTTTACACAGTGACATAACAATAACTCCTAGTGCAGGTCCCGCTTTCGCGGGGGTCTGAAAAGATCCAGATATAGAGAGTCTTACCTTTACGTATATAACTACTCATAAAAATACAATTTCCAATAAACCCACATAAAAAGTTTTAATGAAATATAAAGAAATTGAAAATCGATTGGTGAAGTGACTTAGTGATTTTGTTAGATGATGAAAATGTAGCTTGTCAAAGAAAAAGGCTAAAAACATGTTAGTGATAATGTGCCATAAAGAACGTGTAGCAATAGAATACAGTAATGGATAGGGAAGAAGTTAGAGATACATAAATTTTGCTCTTTTTAAATTAGATTTTAACAGTTACATATACTTTTTTTTTTTTTGGTGTAAGTAATCAAGAGGTATATTAAGTGGACACCAAGGAGATGCCACCCATGTACAAAAGGAGCAAATACAAAAACATTATGCCCTTAAGCTCTCATCCATAATGCAATCGACATAAGCCAAAAAATTTAAATTTATGTTACCACTAAGCCCGACACTCCAATTATATAACAACCTCAAAAAATAGAGTTTAAAATCTTGAAACAACAAGACTTTGTCCTCAAAAATACGACGATTTCTCTCCTTCCAAGTAGCCTACCAAATAGCCAAAGGAGCCATGTTCCAAACTCCAAGGACCCAACTCTTCTTCATCCTTCTCCTCCAAGCCATTATCACATCTCTCACATTAGAAAATTGAACCCAACTAATCCCCATAAGAGAGAGATCCCACTAACAATGTACAAGGAGATGATCCACAGTTTCTTCCTCCTCCAAGCACATGGAGCATTTACTTAGACCTCTAAAATTTCTTCTTTTAAGCATGTCATCCGTAGGAATCTTGCCTAAGGTGGCTACCTAAGCAAAGAAACACACTTTTGTGGGAGCTTTAGACTTCCAAATGGACTTAGTAGCAAAATCACGACCATCCAAGGCTTCAAATTGTGTTGAACAAAACCACTTGATGCTAAAAGATCCCTCAGAGTTTAGTGACCACACAATCTCATCCTTGTCTTGGGACAGAACCTCTTTGCCAGCAAGTATGGCTAACAAATTACAAATATTGTCCTCTTCCCAATCATTAAGACTCCTTACAAAAGTCAAATTCCAATAGCTAATGTTACCATTCCAAGAAACTACTTCTTTTACCATGGCATACTTCAAACGAGCCATCTTAAAAAGATCGGGAAAAGGAGTCTTTTAAAGGTCGATCCCCAGACCAAACATCATGCCAAAATAACACCCTCGAGTCATCCTTCACCTCAAAATGCACTAACGATTTGAAACGCTCAAGATCTGCTAAGATATATTTCCAACAACCAACACCGTGTGAATAAGAACTCTTCTTACTCCACCAACCCAACTCATCGATCCCATATTTTTCCTTGATCACATTTTTCCATATAGCATCATCATCCTTTGTAAACCTCCACAACCATTTGGTCTTCAAAGCTTCGTTCATAACACGAAGAGATCTTATGCCAAGTCCTCCCTCTTGTTTAAGACGACATACTTCATTCGAATTGACCCAATGGAGGTCGTTGCCATTATCATTGGAATTCCAAAGAAAATCTCTCATGATTTTCTCTAACCGACTAGCAATGCTAGCTGGGATGGTGAATAAAGACATGAAGTAGATAGGCAGACTACACAAAGTGCTTTTCAAAATGGTCAATCTACCCCCTCTAAACAAAAGCTTAGACTTTCAGCCTGCCAATCTCTTATGGAACCTCTCAACAACTGGGTCCCAAACAGCTATGCTCTTATTAGGAGCACCAAAAGGAAGACCAAGGTAAGAAGAAGGCGATAATCAGCTCCACACCCAAAGAAACGGGCCAAAACATGAACATTAGGCACCTCGCCAAAGGGAATCAGTGCCCATTTGGAAAGGTCGACCCTTAGTCCAGACATGGCTTCAAGTAGCAAAATATGCACCTTAAGTAACCCAAATTACTCTCGTCCGGCTTGCAAAAAACAAGGGTATCATCGGCAAAGAGCAAATGGGATATCAACAAATCCTCGAAATGAGGGTTGCTAATATGAAAGTCATTCAAGAAACCCTCCTCACCTGCTTTAGTCACCAACTTACTGAGAGTCTCCATAACCAAAATGAACAATAAAGGCGACAAAGGGTCACCTTGCCTTAGACCTCTTGAACTTGAGAAAAAACCATATGTCTCACCATTAATCAAGATAGAGAAGAGCACAGTGGAAATACAAAAAGAGATCTATTTCTTCCACTTGTTAGGAAATCCCATTTTCTCAAGAATAGCCAAAAGGAGACTCCAAGAGACATGATCATAATCCTTCTCAATGTCAAGCTTACACAGGATACCCGAAATCCCAGATCTGATATAAGAATCAATGCACTCATTAGCAATCAAAGCAGCATCCAAAATTTGACGGTCAGGAACAAAAGCATGCTGCGAGGGACCCACAACTTTTCCCCCTTGACAGTAAAAAATCGCATAATCTCCCCCTTGACAGTAGACCAATAATGCTGGAAAAAGGCTATATTGAAACCGTCTGGTCGTGGAGCTTCAGTAAAATCTTTTTCAAGATCCCTAACATCATCAAGACTAATAGAAACAAAAGTGATACCATCAACAAAAATCCTTGATGGTTGATCTTCATGATACAAATTTTCATAGAAGTGAACAATCGCATTATTGACCTTGCCATCCACTTTAATTTTGTGAATAGCACTAAACTTTCTTCCCCTATTTGCCACCTGGTGGAAAAATTTGGTATTTCGATCACCATCCACAATCTGCTGTTGCTTTGTTCTTTAGCACTAGCAAATATCAATGGATCTTCGGACCACAGAGAGTTCTTTTTTAACTTCCAATCTTTCAATTCTACCTGCCCACGAGAGAGACTGTTGCTGCTCCTTCTCATCTAAGAGCTTCACTTTTTCCACCAAACTAGTCATCTTAAACTCTAAATGGCCAAACACTTCCTGTTCCACTGTGTAAGTTTGGTCTTCAAAAAGTTTTGTTTCTTTGCCAAAATAAAACTCGAGGGGCCAGTAACATCCAGTTCATCCCAAAAAGATTTGACAAGGTCACTAAAGCCATCCACCTCAAGCCACATATTCTCGAATTTAAAAGGACGTCTACCTCTGGAGACTTCCCCAACCCGAAGAAGAATGGGAAAATGGTCCGAAGTGATTTTCGGAAGGGTAATTTGATGAACCCCCTGGAAGTCATCTTCCCACTCGACCGAGAAGGGAAATCGGTCAATGCGAGATAACACAGGAACCTCCTCATGGTTGGACCAAGTAAAGCGTGCACTTTCCAAAGGTGGATCAATGAGATTGCAAGAATCAATGAAACTAGAGAACTCTCTCGTTGCCTAAGTTGACCGACCACCTGTGGATCTCTCTGAAGGAAACCTAATGATATTAAAATCCTCACCCAAACACCACGGAATGTCCCAAGAAGATAAAGAATCAATAACAATTATGTATGCCATTAGACTTGATCAATTTGAGGGTCGAGGGTCGGCAAGTAAGGTTCTTCCGACCTAACCCTCCCCAACTCTCATGCGGGCCAACATACCCTTGACCCTTCTATGGGTATCCTCAGGTCATCGGGTCAGATCCGGCCCTCAAACCTTCCTTATGTAAAAAATGATATATTTTTTTTACTAAGCTTCATTTTTATCATAAATTTCAACACCTACCATCCTATTAAACGAAAGGTTGAATGATAATAGAATATTCCAATGAAAAGTATGATAATGGCAAACATTCTAATACACATAACAATAGGTTCACTAAAACAACTATTTCAAACATCAGAGAGGGAGCGTAAGATAGTTAAGAGGCAGTCTGGAGAGGTTGAGTGAGAGAGGGGCTAAAAGGAGACGATAAAATACAAATCCAAAATGCTTTGAAGAAATAAAATCCAAAGTCTTCTATTTTGATTTTAAAAAAAAAAAAATTTAAGTAAGGGTCAACAGGCCAAGTGAGAGAGTCAAAACCTCTATCCAAACCCGACCCTCATCATGGTACCTTCAATTTGAGGGTCGGGTGAGTCGGAGGCCCCCCCAAAAAAAAAAGTCAACCCTTACCCTTATTTTTTTTTTTTTTCAAGTCGGGTTGGGTTGTATTAGGTCGGGCGGGATCCCGGCTCATTGATCAAGTCTGATGCTCATTAAAAGACAAAAAGTCGACATGTGTGTTAGGCAAATAGAATGTTTGCATAAAAACTCATATATTAAAAGATCAACCTAACACAAACAAGGTCCCAAAATCTTGTATAAGATCCTAACTTTTTCGGACAGATTTGGGTCAAGTTATCTGGTAAATTTTTATCGAGTCTATAATCTTGATATAAGTTCTTAAAGGAAGGTACTAAAATTAGAATTGGGGGAAAGGAATGAAAGATGGCTGATCCTCCTTCCAAAAATAATAATAATAATAATAATAATAATAATAATAATAATAATAATAAATAATAAAAAAATTGGTTGATTCTTGATTTCTTTCCTAAATGAAAACTAATAAGAAAAGGAAAGAATTTTACATGATATAATTATTTAAGATTACATCAGATTTTTCCTCAATAAATAAAATACGAACTAAAAATGAATAATAAGCCTAAATTTTGACCTAACAAGTCCGCCTTGACTTCTGTTTAGAGTTCCAACAACCCTCCCATTGTAGAAGGAGACCTGCTAGCTGAAGCCCACTGCACCATTACCAATGCAAATCGATCGCCAGAATACAATGAGGATGGCTACTTAGCCCCCTCTGCTAGTTTGAATCAAAAGGCAATTCAAAAATTAGGATTTTTGAATATTAGGGTTTGTCAATTTTATGGGTGAATTTGAAGCTGTTATGTACAATTATGACAGGCATTATGCTCGAAATCACATTATAAGACCAAGTGTTAATTTGAAGGGGAAAAAATTGGTAATTTAAATGGTCAGCAGCTCTCTTCTCTATCCCTATTATTCAGTTCTCAATTAGAGATCAATAAAGCTCTCGCTTCATTCACATTACGCCTCGGCTTGAGGCACACTAAGGCGCATGCCTCGGTGCACTTTTAAGAATTCGCCTCACCTCACCAATTAGCAGGCTTAGTACGCCTAGGTGCGCTTTTTCAGACCAAGTTCCTAGTTGCTTCCACATTTAACGTTCATTCTAAATGTTCTTATCTTTGACTCGCTTAATCTAATACCTTTAGACTCCAAGGCTCTCCCCGTCATCTCCTTCTATGTCATCAATGAGGACTACACTGTTTGCAAACAACATATGCCAAGGCACGTCGTCTTGTATACTTTTAGCTAGCTTGTCCATGACGATCGCAAAGAGATAAGGGCTTAGAGCAGATCCTGGGTACAACCCAACTAATATGTATACTATGACCCTGATGTACACAAATAGAATGTTGTGTGTCTATAAACATCTATGTAGCACTTCTAACGGAACCTTGTCATTTAAAGAAAATGGTCCCTGAAAGGTTTTGTAATGACCATAGTTAATGAATGAATTGGAATGCTCAAGGAGGAGGGTGGTTGAGGCTAGAGATGTAACAGAATTTTTTTCTTAATTTTAATTAATTTTTTGTCATTTAAAGAAAATAGTCCCTAGAAAGATGGAATGTTCCTTGAAGAGGCCTTTACTTGGTGCTTATTATTCAGCAATTCTTTCATTTCTACATGGGAAAAACATATTTTTTTAAATTTCTGATGCTAGGACGTTGCGCTTCCCATACCTTCTTAATTAAAGTAATGAAAAGATCCATTCTTGCAAAGGCTTATTTGATATTATTGAAACGCTAAAGGATATATTCATAAACTACTATCTTAAATAACACTCTAATTGAGATTCACTGTCTTTAGGGAAGGTGCAAGGCGAAGGAAATATGATGTAGAGCAACCATTCAATTGCAGAAACAAAACAGAACACTTGATAGTATATTGCCACTAGAAAGAAAAAAATAAAGTTTTCAACCAACAGGATAGAACATAACGGTTAGAAATGCAAACCTCTTGGCTATCCTCAGCCATATCTAACTTCTTCAGTTTTTCTGATAGAACAGGAACTTCTGCCAGAACTTCAACCTCTGGCCCAACTTCAAGGATAGCTGGTGCACGGATGAAAACAGCGCGGAAATTTGAAGGACCACCTTCTTTCTCTGCCAGCTCAGGCACAGAGATCTCTGCTTCGAAGCTTTGAATCTAGACAACCAAATGAATTAATGCTTAAAAATGTCAGAAGACCAGAATGAAACTCTAATGGCAACCCCCACAATAATGCAATGACAATAAATCCCTTGACAACCTGAAAACAAATAGAACTTTGTATTTAGTAATCATATAGACACCCCATTCTATTTCCCACATGAATTAGACTATAATCACAAGAACGTTGAATCTCCAACCATGCCACTCTAATTTATATTAGGTTCATTATCCATCATATTATTTTTAGCAGATTCACAGTCCACCCAGGTAAATCCTCCACATTCTATATTGCAGAGCTTTTTCACAACAAACTTGTAGCAGCCCAAAGAATAGACGTGCACAAGAGATGCCATAACACAGTAAACTAAATCGCCAAAGATCAATGATTTCCAGAGAATGATGCCATCATAATGTTCACCACATAAACATGTTATTTTGGCACATCTTTCCAGTATCAATAAACGAGGCATATAACAGTAAAGTGTTAATCCGCCCGAACTCAAAAGAGGTGTTAGAATATAAACTATCGACGCATTAGCACTGATTTATGACATTACAATTACACAAACAGCCAAGAGGAACAAAATGATCACTAAATTACCTGGCTCCCAAAGAAATTCCTGTGGACTGTGCAATCTAGGCCCCCAACAAGCTCCTGTCCACCAGCTTTCTGCCCTGCAACACATAGGCTATCATCACATGTATCGCGTGTGTTCCATAACATATATTATCAAAGAATGTAATAGAGACAATGGATAATGGAGGAAGACCAAAATTACAGATAAAGAAGACACTCTAATTAAGAAGTCTTTCACTTTTAAAAATATTTGTCTCCTTCAGTATACATTAGTACAAGGCATTCAGGTGAGTCAAAAAAAGAGTTAAAGGTATTTTAGTAAGATTTAGTTCACATTCTATCTAGGATAGCTCACGTAGTTTCCTATTTAGATTCCTCATATTAAAGCTATCATAAATAGCTCCATTATTATGCCATCCACAATTGATAAATTGATTAATATATACCACACACGATCTTGCCTTCTCAAGTATCAGTTCTTTGATCCCTTCTTTTCTATTATTTTCTGCCCCACTTAGTTCACATCCATCTAGTTTAAATCTCCTTTTCCCTAAATTTTCCCGTTTCTTTTCTCTTTCCTTCTACTTCTCTCCACCTTTTCCCTGACATCCATCAAAATTGTTATTAGAGTATAAATATTCTGTAGCCAGCTATTGCGGCCATTACTCGCTAGCGTAGGCCATAGGCCCCAGGTTCAACTAACCCACCATTGCTTGTTGCAGCCCTTTCAACCCTCTTAACTGCATTAAAGCCCCATTCTGTTAATTGATTTAACCGTCGAAATCCGTTCTGCTGACTTGTAGTATTAATCACATCAACATGGATGTTGAAAAAGGAAATAGAAGTTAATTTTAAGAAGTTCAAATTAGGCAAAGTCACTCCCCCATCACCTTAGGACAATTTTATAGTAATGATGGGAAAGCATGGAAGACTTTTATCTCAAGTACAAAAATAACATCAACGTGACTCTAAAAGAAGCTTTAAACCTAAAAGTTCTCACGAATCATACAGATGTTCTCGTTCAAGCTTTGCCTGCATGTGTCTTTCAGAACTTGAATCACAGCACCATATGCCCTTTTGAGAGTGAGTGTATGAAGCAAGCCTATGGGGGTACTAGTATCATCTCTTCAAAATGTAAACACCACTGCTAGCCATTCATACCATTCAAAACATCATATTCTTGAGAATATGGCCCAGGTCAAGTCTTGTCATCTAAGGTCTTAAATTGTGATCCGTATATCCCAGATATTCTACAGTATCCTCTATTGTCTATTAAATAATATTATCCTCTTACGATGCACACGCACATAGAACTTATTCCAGTCGGTTTACTACAGAAACGTAATGATTTCCATTGAATTTCTTGTTTCCATACCATCGTGAACAAAATCTAACAAGACGCATTTTTCACCTATTGATCAAGTTATAGCTAAACTGCTAATAGATACATGTGCACCTCAGATCCAACAATATCAAACTTCACTAATTGATCAACAATGCAATACTAATGCCAGTTCCTATGTGGATATCACTGGAGAAAGGTCTATAGAAGTTCAAATGTACGTAGCCTGACCTTAACAAGCACATACACAGATTCCCAGGAACCCACAAATCAAGAGTTAAAGAAGAGAGCAAAAGGGTTAAGAATGCAATGTCAATGCTGAGTACCTTCCCGCAATGGGGAAACAATCAAACTATAAGAAAAACATGAGATTTGGTCTAATCATGATAATTTTAAAGTTTAGTACATATGTATGTTCAACCTGGAAGATGCCGGCATATTGATTTCGCTATCTTGATCATCTTCTGACTTGTAAAGACACACATGCTATCCTCTTGAAGCTACTACTTATACAGAAAGTTCCCAAAAAAAAAGGCAAAAAGATCTCTACCAGTTCTAATCGTAGATTAATCTTGGCATTTGTGCCCTTGACCTCTTTGCTCTACCTCAGCACATAACTTGAAGACAAGTCTGACCCCGCCCCCCCCCCCCGGGGAGACGAAAAAGAAAAAGGAGGGAGAATAAAAGAGGTGAAGAATAATGAAGGGAAGACCAAACTAAAGAATGTGGGAACATTCTAACATTTGCAAAGCTTTTGTACTTTGTCATCTACACGTAATTCCATGTGCATCATTATTTGGGTATTTCAAGTGAATGCATTCTAGGATAGCAAGAAACTAGGACTGTTTTAGCGAGGCTTAGTTTCCTATTATAATTAGGAATTTAGGATAGTTGTAGGCATTAGGCAATTTCCTAACAGCCTTCAACGCTTAAGCCATTATGCATAGATGATTTGTCTCAGGACATTATTATGCTCTCCAGATTGTTTAAATGACTACAAAGATTAAACTTCACTATTATTTTTCTTTGCCTACTTGATGGGGATCAAGCTACCCAAGGTCAAGGCAACATCCACAGCGCCCAAGGAAGTCAAGGTTCAGCACCTAAGTCCCAAGGATTAGCCCAAGTCACTCAAAACATCATCGGCAGCAAAACTGCCCATGAATCTCAACATAACAAAGAGATTCGAACGTGTGGACTTGAATACAGCAATTCAGTAGAAGACAAAGATAGTGACAAGGGAAACCCAAAGTGTAAGCAACCTTACCATAACAGAGATTATTCCTGTGTGCAATCTCATGTTCTCAACCCAAAGGAGGAGTCCTTTCGCTTTTATTCTATTTACTTTTTTCTCTAAGAATCTTCAGTATCATTAATAACTTAACAATGGCATTTTATGACACTGATAAGAAGGGGAATAAAACAGAAATAGATATTTCAGCGTTTTTAACGTATTGGAACATACAACCTGACATGTTCAGATCATGCTCAAACTTGTAACTAAAACAATGGAAACTTAATCGTCTATTGAAAAAGAATCAAAAGTGAGAATGCCAAGAGAAAAATTTACCATAAGCTTTATTTGCTAAGAAAATTAGCCCAGCACACGTCCCCCAAACTGGCTTGCCCATCTTGACAAACTCGCGCAAGGCAGGAAACTGCACGACAACATAAAACATATATGTATGTATATAGGGGGAGTGTGTGTGTGGGCGGGTGTGCGCACACACGCGCGCACATACATAAATACATAGGCGGAGCCATGTTGGGGCAGGGGGGTCAATTGAACCCCCAGCTTTTTGGGGAAAAAAAATTAAATGTGGGATATTTTTGTGGATAAGAAAAATAGAAATATATTAATTAGTTCATAAGTGCACATCATAGGAGTGCATAGCAGGGTGGTAGTTGCCCCTTGCTTTGGGTGGGAGGTCCCTGGTTCGACTCTTCATCCCGCCTTTTCTTTTTTTTTTTTTGAGAAGTGCCCTTTAATTTTCCCAATCTCGCCCCCCTTCTTAGAATCCTAGCTCCGCTAGTGCATATATATACACACACACACACACACATATATATATATATCTATATACACACACACATATATATATATATATATACATACATATATATATACACACACACACACGTAGGGGTGGCAATTTGCCGAAATCCAGACAAGGATGACAAAATAGCATTTTGTTTTATTAGAATGATTTACTAAATTGCTCTTTTCTCTTTTTCTTTTAATTTTGGTCGAGTTTCTTTTTTCTTTATTTTTAATTTCTACGGTTATTCTTCATCCGTATAGTAAGTTATTTGCGATTCATTTATCTGCCTGTTAGATTAGTACCATATAGTTTATTCAGAAGTTAATTCTAATGAAGCAATATTATCTTATATTAAATTTATAGTTATAGGGTGAACACTTTCAGGTAGAGTTGAAAGGTAAGTTAATCTGGTCTTATAATGATTTAGCAGATTGTGTCTTATACTTCTAGGTGTTGAATCGAAAGATCTTAAATAATCCCATTCTTGATCTTGAGTATAATATTTTAAGCTAAGTAGATTAAAACTTTCTCCTACATGATAGTCTCATTCTCTATTTAACTTTGAGTTTGATTGTAGTTTATTTCTTAAATAACTCATGGTTAAATTAACGATAATTTGGTGAATGGATAGTAATTAATTAAGTGGATAGGAATTAATTATTAATTTAGTGAGTGGATATGAATTGATTTATTAATTTAGTGAGTGGATAGGCTCTGATACCAAAATAAGTGAGATTTCGAGTGGTTTTTTTAAGGAAAAAGCGGTAAAACCATTTTTTGAATTTGAAAAGTAATTCACACTGACTGGCAAAGGTTGTAAGGTGGTACTCGGATACTAAACTAGCAAAATAAAATTTTAAACAGTGTGCTATACAATTTTTCAAAACAAAATTAAGTGAGAGAAATTATACCTTCAAGAGTTCAATCCGTCTTACTCTTTCGACCGCGTTTTACTCCTCCTCTATTGCACGAACTACCTACTTTTTTAGACGTTTTTCACTCTTGCTAATATTCTCTCTCTAATTAAGATTGAAAGAAAAATTGTTTGACACAAGTTTAAAGAAAAATTATTTCATTGCTAGTTGTTCTCCTTTCCCAGAAAGAGGAAACTAGAGAAATAAAAAGTCAAAGCACAAATCATGCTAGGCACATAAATGATGTACAAAACAAGAATACAAAGGAGATATGAAACTCTATCTAGCACAGTGAACTTTATCCAGTAATTGTAATCTTATCCTTTTGAAATCTTATTCCTATGATGTAAGTAATGATGTCAAAGTGCACTTCCCTTCCCCTATAAATAAGAACCTAGAAATCAGAAGAAGGCAGAGTTTGAAAATCCCACGATTTCCTTTGTAAAAATACCCTTGTATGAATATATTCTAATTTCCTCTTTCTGGGAAAGGAGACCAACTAGAAATGAAATAATCTTTTTTTAAACTTGTGTCAAACAATTTTTCTTTCAACCTTAATTAGAGAGAGAATATTAGTAAGAGTGAAAAACATCTAAAAGAGTAGGTAATTCGTGCAACAGAGGAGGAGTAAAACGCGGTCGAAAGAGTAAGACGGATTTAACTCATGAAGGTATAATTTCTCTAACTTAATTTTGTTTTGAAAAATTGCATGGCACACTGTTTAAAATTTTATTTTGCTAGTTTAGTATCCGAGTACCACCTTACAACCTTTGCCTGTCAGTGTAAATTACTTTTCAAATTCAAAAAATGATTTTACCGCTTTTTCCTTTAAAAAACCACTCGAAATCTCACTTATTTTGGTATCAGAGCCTATCCACTCACTAAATTAATAAATCAATTCATATCCACTCCCTAAATTAATAATTAATTCCTATCCAGTCAATTAATTACTATCCATTCACCAAATTATCGTTAACTTAACCATGAGTTATCTAAGAAATAAACTACAATCAAACTCAAAGTTAAATAGAGAATGAGACTATCATGCAGGAGAAAGTTTTAATCTACCTAGCTTAAAATATTATACTCAAGATCAAGCATGGGATTATTTAAGATCTTTCGATTCAACATCTAGAAGTAGAAGATAAAATTTGCTAAATCATTATAAGACCAGATTAACTTACCTTTCAACTCTACCTAAAGTGTTCACCCTATAACTATAAATTTAATATAAGATAATATTGCTTCATTAGAATTAACTTCTGAATAAACTATATGGTACCAACCTAACAGGGAGATAAATGAATCACAAATAACTTACTATACGGATGAAGAAGAACAATAGAAATTAAAAATAAAGAAAAAAGAAACTCGACCAAAATTAAAAGAAAAGGAGAAAAGAGCAATTTAGTAAATCATTCTAATAAAACAAAATGCTATTTTGTCACCCTTGTCCGGATTTCGGCAAATTGCCACCCCTATATACACGTCTGTGTGTGTGTGCGTGTGAGAGTGAGAGTGAGAGACAAAGTGTGCACATGTGTACACATACACACATATACATATACATATATACACACACACACACACATATATATATATATATACACACACCCACATACACATACACATACACATGTATATATATACGTATATATACACATACACATATACATGTATATATATACGTATATATACACATATATATATATATATATATGTATATATATACGTATATATACACATATATATATATATATGTATATGTGTATGTGTATATATGTCTATGTGTGTGTGTGTGTGTGTGTGTGTGTGTGTATGTGTGTATGTATATGTCTATGTGTATGTGTGTGCATATATATATATGTGTGTGTGTGTGTGTGTGTGATGGAGATCAAGACACCGAGGACATCTCCAAGCCTGAGAAGCTAATCAAGGTGTGTCCTAATCCTAAGGAGGCCAAGGAAGTCATGGCCATGATAAGAGAACCCTCCAAGAGTCAAGCTATCCCAGTTCCAATTCAACCAGTTTCTGGCCAGCCTTGGTGAGCATGATCAGTCTTGATCATGACCTTGGGGATACTTGCCAACCCCACTCCCCTTAGTTTAATTTGTTCTTGAGCTAATAAAACAAGTTCGAACAGTTTTAGAGCACAGGAAATCAGTCAACCAAGCCAAAGTCCAAGACAGCACATTCTGGACTACAATCCAACACAGTCCAGTTTTGAGGGAAATTCAAAGGCTCCTTTGCATGCATCTACCACATGCTTTTAGGCCTTGAAAGTGAGCTAAAATATTCATCAAATGAGCTCTTAAAAGATGGCAGTTAGCTCCCTCATGGCCTGCTTTTATCCAGCCACAGATTGAAGAGAACACCCTATGGACCAAGTGCTGCACTTGCTGTCCGGGGCGATGATTAGCTGATCTAATCAACTGCAAGTTTGCATTCCAGCCTACTTAAGGATCATTTTGAGAGTTTTAACCAGGCTATTTATGCTAAGTTGAGCGACACCTCATCTTATTACTTGAATGACCAGAATAGGTGTCATTAGTTCAATGGTTTAGACTCAAATTTGTTTGTACCTCCCTAGGCTGATGTGTTTAGCATTTAGCGTATTGTTTTTGCATCTTAGTCACTGGCTTTGTAAGAGAGAAGGTCATATAAAACCTCTCTCCTTTTGTATTACACTCACATTATTATCACTTGCGAGTTTATACTCAGTTTATCTCTCAAATTCCTAGTGGCTATATCTTGAGTTGGCAACTCAAGTGGTGATACACTAGATCATTTTAATTATTCTTGGTGGTGTTTCTGTATACAGAAAGCCCTAAAGTGACTGCCAAGTAAGCTTCAAGTGTGATGATTCTGTATCACTTGAAGATCACTTGATTTCCTAACTCTACCCAACCTGTTTCTTCTTGTTCAAGTTCATTCCCGTTTCCGATCCTAGGGAGGAGTAACGCTAGGTACATCAAGCGGTATTAGAGCTTGATTACTCTCCTAGGACCTCACTGTAAGCCAAAACCCAACCCAATCAACCCAACCACATTTCCAGTCCACAAAGAACCAACAATATGTCATCTAGCCTCACTCCAGAACAGGTGGCAGAGCAAGCTCTCAGGGAGAAGGCGGAGAAGGCTGAGGTTGAAGTAAGGGTCAAATACCTTCAAGATGAGCTTGAAAGAAGGGTCAAATAGCTTCAAGATGAGCTTGGGAAGCTCACAAGAGAAAGGAGTAGAAACCTGAGGAAGTCCAATAGCAACAATAAGCATGATGATTCCAGTTTTACCCCTCCTGAAAGGGACGGTGAAGAGAGAGAAAGCCTAAGTCCTTGTACTATTCCAGCCTTATTAGTGCTTAAAATGGATGGGAGTATAAGCATGTGTGTGGACAATAGAGCCACAAATAAGATCACTATCAAGTATAGGTACCACATCCCCAAATTGGAGGACCTCCTTGAAAAGCTATATGGTGACATCTTCTCCAAAATTGATCTCAAAAGTGGCTAATATCAGATAAGGATCTTTGAGGAAGATGAATGGTTGGTTATGTCTTTCGACTTAATTAATGCACCCAATACATTCATGAGATTGATGAATCAGGCGCTAAAACCCTTGATAGGAAGTCTGTGGTGGTTTATTTTGATGACATTCTGGTCTATAGCCAGACTAAGGAGGAGCATGCCCATCATCTGCATCAAGTACTCCAGAGTCCAGATTATATCCCAAGAGAAGCTATATGGTAACTTAGAGAAGTATTACTTCTTTACTTCACCGGTCATGTTTGTTGGCTATTTTGTTTCTTCACAGGGAATGCAAATGGATGAAAGCAAAGTTCAAGTCATTAGAGACTAGCCAGTGCCTTCTTCTATCCAGCAGGTCAGGGGTTTAGTAGTTTTCATGGGTTGACCTCATTTTATAGAAGATTTGTGAAGAATTTCAGCTCCCTGATGGCTTCCGTTACTACGGACGGTACTCAAGAGCAAGAGGTTTAAATGGAATGATCAAGCTTAGAAGGCCTTTGAGATTATCAAGGAGAAGCTCACCAGTGCCCCCATCCTAACTCTACCAAACTTTACCAAAATATTTGAGGTAGAGTGTGATGCTTATGGGGTAGGAATTGGAGCTGTGCTGACCCAAGAAGGAAGGCTCATTGCTTACTTCAATGAGAAGCTAAGTGAAGCCAGATAAAAGTTCTCTACCTATGACAGAGAGTTCTATGCCATAGTCAAGGCATTAGAACATTGGAGACATTACTTGATTGGTGGAGAGTTCATCCTGCATTCAGATCATAAGGACCTAAAGTTCATTCAAGGTCAGCACAAAATCAACCCTAGGTATGCTACGTGGGTTGAGTACCTATAGCCATTCCATTTTATGATCCATAACTACTCAGCGAAGCTCAACAAAAGTGCACATGCCCTATCTAGGAGATACCTACTCCTATCTACCTTAAACTCCAGACTCCTTGGGTTTGAGGTGATCAAGAAGCAACATGGAACTGATAAGGATTTTCAGGAGCTATTTGAGAAATGCTCTCACCACCCTCAAGGAGCATTTCATATTAATCAAGGCTTCCTTTTTAAGGGAAGCAAACTATGCATGCCCAAGAGAGGGATAAGAGAGTTGTTGATCCAAGAAGTGCATGGTAGGGCTCTAGTTGGTCAATTTGGTCATTTTAGGGTTGACAAAACCTGTTCTACGTTGAAAGAACATTACTACTGGCCAAAAATGGCCAAGGATGTTGATCACTTTGTCAACAGGTGCTCTACTTGTCACTTGGCTAAGAGTCATGTTCTACCGCAATGCCTTTATTCCCCACTGCATGCTCCTCTAGGCCCTTGGGAGGATATTAGCTTGGATTTCATTGCAAGGCTGCCTAGGACTCAAAGGAGCAAGGATTCCATCACGGTAGTGGTTGACAGATTCTCAAAAATGACTCATTTCATCCCCTGTCATATCACCTATGATGCTTCTAATGTGGCTAATCTATACTTCAGGGAAGTCGGCAGACTTCATGGTATTCGTACATGGTATTCGTACAAGCATGGTGTCTGATAGGGATACCAAGTTCCTAAGTCATTTTTGGCTCACTCTTTAGAGGAAGATGGAACTACGCTCAAGTTCAGCACTAACTGCCATCCTCAGACTAAGGTGCCCACACAACCCTAGGTTACTTTACTTAGGGTACTTGTTAAGAAGAGTATCAAAGGGTGGGATGAGCTACTTCCCCATGTTGAATTTGCCTATAATCGGCCTCCAAGCAAGGCCACCAAGATGTCTCCTTTTCAAATTGTGCATGAACAGAATCCCCTCACTCCCTTAGACTAGGTTCTCTTACCTACTGCCACCAAGTTTAGCTGGGAAGCAAGCAAAAGAGTGGAGGAAATCCAAGATCTATACACCAAGGTGAGCGCCAGAATTGAGAGGAGCAATAAGCTGGCCAAGTCCCAAGCCAATAAGCACAGGAAGGACACACATTTCTAACCTACGGACTTAGTTTAGATCCATCTCAGAAAAGAAAAGTTCCCAATCAAAAGAAAATCGAAGAAAAGAAAATCCAAGCTACTACCTAAATCAGATGGCCCCTTTGAGATCTTGGAGAGAATAGGCCCTACTACTTCTAGGGCTATCTCCCTGGAGAATATGGGGTCTCAGCTACACTGAAGGTAGCTGATCTTAG
>JAKOGI010000586.1:130000-132500 GCA_029747015.1 Carnegiea gigantea | reverse complement strand
AACCAAAATGCTTCCTGAGTTCGGTCCCACATGTTACTGTCTCCACGCATGTGAGGAATGCTAAGGAAGCCGCCGAAGAGCTTGCGTTATCCAGGCATATGCAAGTGGACCGAGGAAAGCAAAGGGTTATTACAGAGCTTGGTATGAGGGCATCTAGATCTGTCAGCACTCAAGTTTACTCTCGACGCAACAGCTTCGGGAATAGAAGAAACAGGATGCGTGAGAGTAATGGGTGTAGCAGTGAGGGCAAAATTTGGCCTCCGGACGCTTTGCTTGTGTGTGATACAAGCTCTCCTTCCACAGATGAGGCTAAAGATGTTGATCCTGCACTGTATGAAGCTAAAGTTTGTGGACAGGCGACTAGCAACTCTTTTGTTCCTTTGGCAAGGGATGATGTAGTCTCTCACCAAATCCACAGGGGTTCTCTTCTTTTGGACTTTCATCCTTTACCAGATTCCTTGAGCCTTACTAACGAGCTGGCTCCATCATCTTCTAGGAGCTTGCCGTGGTTATGTGAGGAGAAGGACCAGGCCCACTCCTTAGTGGTTAGTGCCCCATCTTCTATGTTCTCTATGGGTAATCACACATCACTGTCACCGCATAATTGGGGGTTGGATTTATGTGGTGGTGTTCCTTGTTATTTGCCTCGGGAAGTGGTTCGTAACGCAATTGCAACGAGTGTGAGCTCTCGTAATAATGCTCCTACTTCCAGGGTCCGGGACACAACCCAAGAGTATGCTAGGCATGAGTGGCCGTTGGTGCCAATGGGTAGCTGCTCAAGAGTTGATGATTAGGTAGAACCGCTGGCCGTTAATTACTCCTGTTTTCAAGGCCCTAGCAATTCCTATTCAGTGGAAGATGTTTGGGATGGCAGGAATGTTAATTCTGACGAGGTTTCCAAATGGGTGGCCTCCAAACTCAAAAGCATTGCCGCCTGTATTGGGGTGGTTTTCTCGGGTTATGAGCATGAGGTGATTCATCTTCTCTCTAGAATCGAGAGTAGCAACGTTACGCCTAAGCCAGCTGTGCAGAGAACACAACCTTCTTCCAGGAGGCAGAGGGAACTCACGAGACTAGAGTTTGAAGTTAACTATGATAGGTCGTGCACCTCTACTAGTGGGTTGATGGTGCCTTACGTTTAGGTTTATCTCTTAAAATTGTGAGGGGTATTAATGATCGGGACAAGAGAGCTTTGCTTAAAAATTTTTTGAGGGACTGGAATAGTGATCTCATTTGTATCCAAGAGACAAAACTTCAGGAAGTGGAGCTTGCTGATATTCGTAGCATTTGGGGAAACCAACCCGCTGGTTTTGCGCTTCTCAAAGCAATAGGGGCAGCTGGAGAAATTTTAGTTTGGTGGAATAAAAATTCTTTCCATTTGATTTCCTCTTTTTGTGGTGAATTTTCGACCACATGCTTCTTGCAAATGGGGGATGGCAGCACCACTTGGGCCTTTACTGGTGTTTATGGTCCACATGTTAGAGTTGACAAACTCAGGATGTGGGACGAACTGCGACGGATTCGGGATGGTTGGTCCGGCCCGTGGTGCATAGGGGGGATTTTAATGAAATTTTGCATTCTCAAGAAAGGAGCACAGGTGTTTGTCCCTCGAATGCAATGGTGGAGTTTCAGGATTTCATCAATTACACAGCCTTGTTGGACCTACCCTTGAAGGGGGGAGACTTTACTTGGTCTAAGAGTGGAGATGAATCGGTATGTTCAAGGTTAGACCGTTTCCTAGTGTCGGCAGATTGGGAGGAGCTCTTTCCAGACATGTTTCAAAAGAGGTTGCCAAGGCCAATTTCGTATCACTTCCCCATTTGTCTTGAGACGACAAGGCTAGAAAGGGGTAGGACCCCCTTCAAGTTTGAGAATATGTGGTTGGAATTTGAGAGATTCTCGGATCTTATCAAAGAATGGTGGGGAGAGCTTCAAGTTGATGGGTATGCTAGTTATATTGTTGCAACCAAGCTTAAGTTTGTCAAAGAGAATCTTAAGAAGTGGAACAGGGATGTGTTTGGAGACATCAAGACTCAAAAGTATAATCTTTTGGGAATCATAAATTCCCTCGATGTAAAAGAAGAGCTTCTGGCCTTACTAGTGTTGAAATTCAGCAAAGAAGGGATGCAAAAGAGGATTGGGCTAAAATTATTTTGATGGAGGAAATATCTTGGAGGCAAAAATCGAGGGCCTTATGGCTTAAGACTGGCGATCGTAACACCAAATTCTTCCATAGGGTTGCTAACATGCATAGGAAGTTTAACTCTCTGTCTTGTGTGGTGGTGGATGGGGTTCAATATGATGCTCTCCCAAATATGAAGTCTGTAATCTACAACTTCTACAAATCTCTTTTTTTCCGAGTCAGAACCGTGGAGTCCTAGAATTGATACGTTGCCTTTGCGCTTGTTACGAGACTCGGAGAAAGAGTTTATTGAGATGCCTTTCAGTGAAGAAGAAGTCACTAAAGCTCTTCTAGATTGCTGTGGGGATAAGGCCCCCA
>JAKOGI010000586.1:85000-125000 GCA_029747015.1 Carnegiea gigantea | reverse complement strand
AGGAGAGAGATTATGCCTTTTTTAATTGTGAATTTCATATTGTTTAATTTGGCAAATATGGGTCAGTGTATTTTTTTCATCTTTTATTAGAGTAGTGGAGTTAGTGCGTAAAATAACTAAATGTAATTTTTTGATTTCCTTTTCTTCTTTGTGTTTAAGTATTGTTGTTCCATATTTGGAATTTTACTCATAAAATTCATCTAATTGGTTTGGTTTAGCTGAATTTGAGTTTGAGTTGAAATTACAAAACTTATTCGATTTTGTTGCTCTAGTTTAGCTAGATTTTCAGAATTGGATATAGTCTTGTTTGTACATTACATGATAACATGTACACAACAAATGGAACAAAAAGCTTTGTTCTAGTTAAAAACACAAATTATTGATCATAGTGTTAAACAAGCATAAATTATTAAGCGAAAATAATCACTCATAGTAAGCAAGCATATTTGCTTGTCATGATGTATATGATAATATGTTATCATAATCTGAAAACCTACCTAGTTAACCTTGGTCATTCTACATATATTTCATGGTAACATAGAAAATAATTAATAATAAAAAGTCTTGTAGGCCATTGATGATGTAACATTTATCCCTTATGTTTGTAATTGTAATTCTTTAAAGAATTGAAATGAAGAAATGATTTTAATGTTTTTGGCCATTCTAAAAAATTATAATTTTTAATTATAAACTAGCAATTCACTATGTGGTTGCATCTAAGAATGCATACAATTTTTATGCATAAAAGAGAAAGATTCCAATAATACATACCGAATATTTGGTTCTCCTCCTCCTCCTTCTCTTCCGCCCCCTCCATGTATATATGTGTGTGTGTTTGTGTGTGTATGTGTGTATGTGCGTGTGTACATATATGTAAATGCATATGCATATACATGTATATATGTATACATGCATATATGTCATTTTAAGGAATGATTATTAATGCTCAGTGAGACTGTAAGTTACCTATAATTGAACATAGGATGATGAGACATGATATTTTGGTAGGTTGTGCATATTGATCTAGTCACATAGGTGAATCAAAGATATGGACACAGAGCTTGCATAACGGACAAGCAAGACCTGAAGACATTGGCCAAGATAACGGCTAGAGGCAGCTGAGTGAGGTCATGAACAAAGGCTATTGACCATCCTAGAGAGAGAAATTTGAGGATAAGTTGGCAGAGTTCGCATTTTTGTGGAACTGCGCAAAATGATTGGCTTGTTCTTTGGATAAATTGACCATCTAAATGTGTAGAGGGTAATGCATACAGTAAGTAAGGGTACGGTTGGTTTTTAGCCTCAGGGGTTGGTAGAGGTGGTCATATTTTGGTGGCAAAATCGGTTTGTTACCAAAGTTTGCAAGAATGCTTTGGCCCAACAAGGGAGGAAGGGGAGAGAAAATTTATATCATCATGACTCAAGGTAGCTGGTATTGACGTTGTTGATGGTCGTTGGATGGTAGTAGTAATGTGGGTGGTTCTGATCACCCGTCACGGTGAGGGTAAGGGGACCGTGAAGAGAGAGAGTTATTTAAGCTTAGAATAGTGTGTTGCTCTTGGGTGAAATTTGATTGAATTTTTACTTAATTTTATAGTGTGTGTTGTTAGAACTTTAAAGTTTAATTTGCATTTTAAATTGTAGCAAGTTACAATAAATATCCCTTAATATGTACCTAATTAACTTGGGTCATTCTTAATGTTTTTTCAGGTTAACGTGTGTGTGAATAATTATTCGATGCTAATTTCGGATTTATGAATGTAATATTTGAATCATAAGTTGAACCATGAGTCTTAATTGTTCTTCGCTAAACTTGAGGTTTAATTTTTGTCTTGTATCATAATGGTATTTTCCAGTAGAGTTATCTCTATTATTACATTAACGTATATGTTTTGCTGTGTTACATGATAAATGTTTGTTTAATGTATGCAAAGAGTGAACGTGGGTTGCGTAAATAACACTTTGTGTACATTAACCTTGAAACATGTATAGAAATAACTGAGTTAACTAAGTTGGATTTTTAGGAAAGACGTATATGATTGATGTTTGCTTATAAATTGTTGACTGCCCAAATGCCAATTGTATTTGAATAGTGAACGATGGTTGCATAAATAGTACTATATATATATATATATATATATATATATATATATAGAGTCAAGTTCATGTAAAATATAGTCTATTTAATAAATTAAATCCATTCTTTTGGTCTACAAGTTAGTTAGAATTTGTTTTCCTAAATCTGTTTTGTAAATTAAAAAATTCTTATTTATATGAAATTTTTTTATATTTTATATTAATTTGTCTAATTTTTAACTAAATCTATTACTTAATTCAATTAGTATTATTTTATATTTTATATGAAGTATTCTAATTTTGAGTAATGTTTGTATATTGTGTTCTAATTAAAGATATTCATAGGAATACCGGTAAAGGTAAGGTTGCCTACATCTGAATCTCTCTAGATCTCACGAAAGCGGGACCCACACTAGGAGGTGTTGTTATTGTTATTGTTGTTCTAATTAAAGATATTCAATATTTGCTTTTGAAGAATATAATGTAGGCTTTTAACGTATAAGGTTCAACTTCTGCAGTTTAGGGTTAAATATTTTAGCGTTTAATGCGTAAGCTAAGAGTTTAGCCTGACTAGGGTTCAACTTAAATGTTAAACCCTAAAGGCCTAAATGTTAAATTTCGAATCTAACACATAGATTGCAAAAGCGTATGGTGAACTTCAGGGAGGGTTTAGGGTTAATTGTTTAAGTCTCAAGTTTTAGGGTTTAAGGTTAAATGTTTAGGGTTCAACATTATACAATCTGGTGACGCATACCTATGTGGGTGATGCAGCTAGCAAAATTTGTAGGAATAACCTAGGTCATCCTTTGCTAACTGGGTTATCTTTATGGTGAACTTGAGTTAACCATATACTAAGGTGGCAAGGAGTCTAACATCTAGCATTTGTGGATCAAGGTTAAGAAAACCGGACCGGACCGGCCGGTTCAACCGGTTGGAGCAACATTCCGAAAATTCCTTAAACCCGTTTGAGCCATCAAACCTAGAAAAATTGGTGAAATCCAATTGGACTGGCTGACTCGGTCAGACCGGCCCACCCGCGGTTGGACAGACTTTTCCCAGCCTTTTTATAAAAACCAAATTTTTTTTTGGGACGTGAAGATTTCGGCCACAGCTCAACCCTTTAATAGCATCCTTGGCTTGCCTTCTATGCTTTTTTTGTAAGGCTACCAAATTTGGAAATTTGCTCAAAATGGTGATGTGGGATTTCCCAATTCTCACCATCTAACAGAACACATATTTATGTAATGAGGGTATTGTAACCATCTTCTACTCCACCAACGTGGGACCATAAATAAATTACTTATTTCTCTTCTTCCTCATTATTTTGCACTTGTAACCTTTTTATATTAGATTTTAGTAATTTATGTTGTTAAAATCAAAAAGTATTTTTTTCATCAAATATATAATTTAATGATCTCTTCTTCCACATTATTTTGTAGTTGTTCATTTATTGTAATTTTTATTTCGTTTAATTTTAACCAATGTATATTTTTTTATTTATCGTCAAACTCTTATAATTTCTATATTCAAGCTTGAGTTACCAAATTATTATGTCCAAATTATTGAACTCTTGTATTTTTTTAAAAAAAAATTATGACCCTCTAATTAGTTGTGTTACCAAATTATTATATCTAATTTTTTTTTTCCCTTGAAACAACGTCATTTTAGGGGGTTGATTTTTTTTTTTTGGGAAGTGTGAATGCTTTATGGGTGGTAAAAATGCACAAAAGCCTTGAGCTCTTTCACAAAGCCTAACTTTGATTACAAGCCCATGACTTTGCATTTTCTTTGACTTGCCTTCCATGCTTTTTTATAAGGCTACTAAGTTTGAGAATTTGCTCAAATTGACAATGTGGGACTTCTTAATTCTCACTATCTAATAGAACCCATATTTATGTAATGAGAGTCTTGTAACTACCTTCTACTCCAACAATGTGGGATCATAAATAAATTTCTTATTTATCTTCTTTCTTATTATTTTGTACTTATAACTTTTTTCTATTAGATTTTAGTTAGTAATTTGAAAAAAATATATATAACAAATATATATAAAAAAAATTCACAGGTTCACCGGGTTGTGCTAATCTAACCTGGTTTGACAGTAAACCGGGTCAACCAGTCCAACTCCGGTCCAAACGGTCTGACCGGTTGAACCATCGACCCACTCAGTCGACCGAGTCGGTTCTCTCGACCTTTTTGTGGATTAGAGTTAGGGTTTTTATGAGTTAGTGTTTAGGGTTTTAGGTTTAGCGTATTTTATGGTTCATCCACTAGGACCCAAAGCTAATGGTGAGCGTTAAACCCTTAGGCTCAAGGTTTAGGATTTAGGTTTCAACTTTTCTAGTATACGGGAATTAGGAACAAAACCTAAACCACAAAACTTGATTGTGAACAGTAAATAACAATCAAGTTTAGGGCTCATTCTCAAAGTTCACGTATCAAGGACCATGATACATCGGTGTTACTCTCAAACCTTAGATCACAGAAGTTTAATCCTAAATAATAAGAACTTTACATTTGAACAGTCACCATTATCCATAAATCCTAAAGCACAGTTGACGACTTTTAAGAAACCACAAAAGTTAAAGTTTGAGTCTAAGAAATCATAATCCTTAAGCCTAAAGTGCTAAACCCCAAGCCATAAAACCTAAAAGTTCAATTGTGAAAGACCACTAAGGTTTGGGGTATTAAGCTTATAGTTTGTGATTCTACTGTAAGGTTTAAAGATAAAGAATTATGGTTTAGGGCTCACCTTTTGTGTTTAAAATTTGGGTTGGTGTCAAACTACAAATCATAAAGCTGAAGCCTCATACATACATGCGCGCATGTGTGTGTGTGTGTGTATGTGTGTGTGTGTGTGTCTATATATATGCACACATAAATATACATACATACACACACACACACACACACACACACACACACACACATATGTATGTATGTTTATATGTGTGTACACGTGTATGTACATGTATGTATGTATGTATGTATGTATGTATGTATATGTGTGTGTGTGTGTGTGTGTGTGTATATGTATATATATATATATATATATATATATATATATATATATATATATATATATATATATATATATATATATATCACACATACACACATACATATATATATGTATGTGTGTGTGTGAGACACACACACACACACACACACACACACACACACACACACACAGAGTCTCACGCGCGCACACACACACACACACACACACACACACATGTACATACACATACACATATACATATACATATACATATACACATATACGTACATATATATGTATCTCTCTCTCTCTCTCTCTCTCTCTCTCACACACACACACACATGTTACCCTCAAAACATGACAAGAACAACCAGGGTTATTATCAGGGATATGAACATAGATTTAGGATATATGTTCAGTATTTAATGTTTATGTCTAGGGTTTGCATTTAGCTTATGTGGATTAGAAATTAGAGTATTAAGAGTTAGTGTTTGGGTGCCACTGATATCCTATAAGATTAAATAACGTAATAGAATATATAAACCATTAATATCTCATAAAATTAAATCACAGTCATGCATTATGATAGCAAATTTTAGTTTCTTCTATCTACATAAGACAAACTAAAATACATCAATGCTTAGGAAAAACTGCCACCTAAGTATTTATTTTGGTCAAAATTGTGATCAAGTTAACTTTGTACCTAATCGTGTCACCTAACTTTATTATGGTAGTCAAATTTGCCACTTTGACCATTTTTACTCGCTATAGCAGGTATATTGCAATTTTGTCTTTAAATTTTAATTGCCAGAAAAATTAAACTAGCCTTCACAATTCCCTTTCTCATCTTCCCCTTCCTCCACCTTCGTTCATGTTCTAGGGTTTGAGTTCAGAGAGTTGGAAATCAAATCAGCCTTCATTCTCAATGCTAAATTTGAAATTGGGGCTGGAAATTGATTGAGCCTTGCAAGTCGATACCCTAAAACTCTAAAGATGGCAGCTTTGTGTAGAAATTGTCCTTGTTTCACTATTTCTGAAAGATCTTGTAGTTACGAAAAAGAGGTGTGGTTCTTGCAAGCACGACGATTAAGAACCCCCTTAGGAGGTTTGCTAGGTGTAGAATGTTTGACTTACCTAATGGGTGTCATCACTTTGAATGGATTGATGACTCCCTTTGTTATAAGGTGAGGTCAATGGTGATGTCCCTAATTATGTCAAATGAAACATAGCATTAAGAGAATTAGCATTTGCAGAGAATAAAGGAAGAAGCAGCGTCTGATAAAGATGATGTGAAGAGCGTGAGGGAGAAGAATTCAAGGCTGAAGATGCAACTTCTTGATTATCAAATGAGAGAGAGGAAGGTGTTGTGAGCTTTGCTGTTAATATTTGCTATGCTACTTGGTATAGACTTTGCTGTTGGGGCTGGGAAGTCATAGGGTACTAATGGGGGTTGACGTATGTCAGTATGTATTGGGGTGCTCATTGGGGTTGATGTGGATGATGAAATTTATAATAATTTTTATCAATTTGGGAACTTTTGTAGCTATTAAAAGGGTTTGTATAATGAAATTATGAGTATCTACAAAGCAATGGTGTTTTGGTGTATCTGAATGTCTTCATCTATTCTTTTGCTTTTTAATAATATGCAAAAGAGCACTCGATTACATTGTAGCGATTATGTGATCAATTGTATGCAAAAGAGAACTCAATTATACTATGTGACAACATAGGGTAGTTTGATGTTTATAGAGGTTGCTTATGCAAAAGAGAATGAAGTGAAGCAAGCAAGCAGACATTCTGTGAACAATTATATGAATAAGGGAACTCAATTACATTGCAGCCATAGTTAAGCTTTACAAGTGGACATTGTAGCCATAGTTAAGCTTTATAAGATGATAGCAAAGCAAGTTTCACATGTACATGTTAAAAATTTGCTACCTAACATGTACATTGATATACATATCACAAAAAAGAGACCTAATGAAGCTTGGAAATGGTGTGTTTTGCTAAAATTCGAAAAGAATCGAGAATTCCAACTACAGTTGGATTTATTGATCTAGGACAACATATGTTTACTTGGGGAACATAATTATTCTCATTCTTTCAGATCTCCTTAGAGGCTGAGCATATGAAGTTGAAGTTGAGGTGCCAGCATCGAAATCAGTTTAAGCATGGCCTGATGTTGCCCTTATAACATTCAACTTGGCCTAGAAGACAGAGAAGGCTGAGATGGAGGGGTTGGTGGAGCATTTGAAGTCCTTGGCAGTTTAACCCTCACTTTGAAATTTCTTTCCTTGAGAGAATCAGCTTGAGGGGTAAGGATGGCTAATGGAAGAGATGTAGATACTTCATACTGAGAAGCATGTGTGAGCTAAGGAGGAGGTGTGGACTGAGCAGTAGGAATGGGTTGAGAATAAGCTGTGGGTTGAGCAGTAGGTGTGGGCTGAGAAGAAGCTGTGGGTTGAGCAGTTTTGGTTCTATTCTTAAACTTGGGTTGGGCTTTTGGGTTTTTTTAGGGTTGAGGGTTGTGTAGTGGTAGTTATTGCTTGTCCTTTACTTATTTTTGACCTTTTGACCTAAAACAAAGAAACAAAGAAAGTGTTAAACACATTTTATATAATATAATGCACAACCCATAACTGAATTAAGAAACACATTAATGAATGGATTGACCTTCAACTTAGGCTATCTTTGGGTGCATGTCTTCTTGTTGCGGGCCTCACCCCCACATGTTAAATAATGCATTTTAACACCATAGTTAGAAACTTTGCCAACTTTCTTTGTAGTTGTTTCCCCAGGTTCTAACCTTTTTTTGAGTTTAAGCTTGCGTTTTTTGTTGGTGGCAAAAACTGGAGCTTTGGTATCAACTCCTAGTGCCTACTCCCATATGTCTTCTCCATTAATGGGGATAAGAGTGTGTTCACATGTAATCCTCAGATACTCAGTCCTATAGCATTCATGAACAAAGTTCAAGGGATTTAGTCTCTCTTCCCTCGTTACTGCCAAAGAATGAGGACAGGTGATTCTACTTAATTCCCAACCTTTACAATTGCATGACCTCTGATTCAAGTTGATAACAAAGCTTTCAGTACCATGTTCCAAACTGTGAAATCCATTTCTTACCCTTAATGCCTGCCAATATCTTGCCCTGTCCTTTAGTTTTTCTAGTTTGATAATGATCCTAGGGCATATGGAATCCTCTAACTTGGCAGCCTAACTTTTTTTGTGCCACTCTTTTCATCATAGCCTTGAAGATTTCTCTAAGCATAAACATTGTGGGTAGGTATCTAGCTTCTACAATAGACCCGTTGAAGATTTATGCCATATTATTATCAACTGAATCACATTTAGCATGTGGTTTGAAGTATAATATGCAGAAATGCCTCGGATCTTTCTTTGCCAAAAATGCTCAAGCCTTAGCATCTAAATCTTGCTTTTCTTTCATGCGTTTTTGAAATGCACTTCATTTGTAGACTTAGCAATTTTCGAAAAGATTCCTCGTAAATCACACCCCTTCGCTGATTTCTTAAATTAGTGTACACATGCCTAGCATACATTTTGTGTTCAACTCTAAGTAAAAGACTCTGTACATTCTCAACAAGTCCTTACAAATATGGAGTATAAGGCAAAGAAGCATTTAACATACCTAAAACACATTAATAGAATCAAAAACTAAATAACTGGAATACATTAACAGAAATACATACCTTCGGCTGATCTGAAATCAGAGTCCAACCTGTGTCATATCCAATCTCTAGATCTACTTGTAGCAATGCAATAAACCATTCCCACACTTCTCCTTTCTCACTTTGTGCCACACCCCATGCTATTGGGTACATCTTGTTGTTGGCATCTCTACCAATAGCAACAAATACTTGGCCATTCCAAGGCCCCTTTAAGAAACATGCATTAAGTGAAATTACTCTCCTATACCCATCCAAGAAGCCCATTTTCAATGCTCCATGGCAAATGTATAGAAACCTAAATACATACTCATCATCTGTATTTTTGAAAGTTTTGACTTTAACTGTTTTCCCATAATTTTGCTTATAAACGTCATACAGATAATCCTTGATCTGTCCAAACTGAGCCTTGTAATCACTAATGATTGCAGTCAAAGCCCCTGCCTTAACCATAGCACACATGGACAAGGTAGCCTTGTAATTATGGTCTTTCTCACTAAGGTCTTTCAATTCCCTTAACCTCAAACCAGGCTGCAATCTGAATGTCTCAGTGTAGTACTCAATTAACTAATTGGTCGACATATACTTACTCCATTGCTCAAAGCCAAAAGGAATAAAAATGTGAGGATTCCCCATTTTGGTTAGTTGAAATGATAACTCATTCTTGCATTTTGATGCCCACATACTCTGCTTACAACGTTGACCCAGGCAATGACATTGAAATCTAACAGTGTCACTCTTTATAATCTTTAAATCATACCCCTTCAATATCCTATGGTTGTCAAATGTCTGCCTCAACTATTTCTTATCCCTAAACTTTATGCCACCATATAAATCAGATTTGTCAAGACAAGGGCTAAGGTATCTAGGGTACTTCTCTCTCTTTTTCCTCTCTTCCTTTTTATCACCATTTAGTTCATCCTCCCCACTATCATCAGTTGGGCTATTGGCATTATCAGAATCCTGATAATGTTCATCAGCTCCTTCAACATTTGATTCAGGGTTATCATCAGCATTTAGATCATCCTCCCCACTCTTATTTTTTGCATTGCCTCCCACAATCTCTAACTCAGCAGTAATTGCCTCTTTGGTTTTCTTTTTTTTCCCTTCCTAACATCTGTGAAGTGAGGGTCATCATCATCAAAATTGAACCCAGTCATCAGTGTCATATTCATCAAACTCATCTACATCTGGAAAATATGCCTCCTCCTCTAACACTGCCTTGCCCTTGTCAGTTTCATCTTCATTATGCTCAACATAAATAGAGACAATCACTCTCTAAGCACATTTTAATGAACTCCCTAGCCTCTTTATTACTTTGATGGAAGCTAGACTATCCTCAAAATGTCTAGCTTCCTCAAAATGGACATTGGGCCTACTACAATATATTTCTTTTATCCTTTCTTCATAATAGCCTAAGTTCACCACTCTCCCCTTAATATCATCTACACTTATATAATCAGTGTCAATGTACACATCAGATGCTTCTGACTCTGTATGTAACAGGTGGGGCACTCTCTCAAATTAACCACCATGCAAGGTACGTAGACAAGCAGTTGTGGAGTTTGACATTCTGCATATACATCTTCAAAATTAAAGTAATTTATTATTTTATGTCTAAACTTACAAAAACATAGCACTACGGTTTAAAGCATCACACACTCCACCTTTAACAACATTAACTAACTAATTAAGAGTCAAATTTTGCCAAATTTCAACACAGTACACAAATGCCACTGATTGAATGAACACAGAGCCCATGCACCCAAATTTCATGGTTTTTCCTAAAATTAAAACTACACATGCTTACCTGATGATGAAGTTGATTAACAACAACAATTCGTCCTCTTAATTGTCTATTGTAATTGAACTCTTTCTTGGTTTCAGGTTGACGCTTCTGTGCTCTTGTCGATTTCTAGGTGTTTTTCATACAAGGCACTTCGAAGGGATGGGGAAGAAGACAGTTTGAGAGTTGATGGCAGATGAGGGGGTTGGCTTCAATTAAGATTTTTCATTTAATTTTCATTTATTTTTCACGCCCTCAACCATAAACGCTTGACTTTAACTTGCATAAACCCTTATTACCTACTAACATTGGTTAAAGTTGAAAATTTGACTACCATAATAAAGTTAGATGGCATGGTTAGATACAAAAATAACTTCATGACAATTTTGACCAAAACAAATAGTTAGGTGACAGTTATGTCTAAGCACTCAATAGCTAACTTCAAGGCCTCCCCTAAACTTACGTCCCTAACTTTTTCATAATTATTGCTCCTTTTTTTAATTGAGCAATAACTACTTTATTCTAGAAATAATTGACAGCTATCCTTTTTTTCCCCAAAGAATTTACCAAAAAGAGAAGAAAAAGGAAAAACAAATAGTATGCCCTCTAATTTGTTTAATTAACCAAAAGATTAAACCATCTAACTTAATTAAAAGATAGAAATGTAGAACAGAATCTTATTAAAAGATAAAGCTTGTCTAACTTTCTTTTTAATGAAAAAAACCCTAGCTATCTTAATTCAAAAGAAAAAATTTTTTGTAATTGGAAGCTAAGGAACTAATTTATTATATGCCAAAAATTGATTTAATTAACTCAAGTAACTTTATGTACATTTTTGGGTCAGTATATGCAGATGATTATATATGTTGCAAGTAATATTAGCCATGATTTTTAACTACTACATAGGGCGCACATATTTAGAATTAGAGTTTAGGGCTTAGCCTTTTGAATTTAGTGTTTGGGGTAGAGTGATTAAGATTTATGGTTTAAGGTATATGTTAATATTTTCCAATCTTTATATATTTTAAATCAAAATAAGAAAATAGTTAAACTAAACACTCGAAAATTTTAGATGAATAATGTTGAATGAAAATTTTATATAAAATTCGATACCAAAAATTAAAAGTTAGATTTTTTTTATAAGAAAAAAATTGGCTTATTTATAGAAAGAGAAAATAATAATAAGAGTAGTTTTTTTTAAAAAAAAACAAAATGTTATCCTACAGCTAAAACAATTAATTTTCTAGTTAAATAAGAATTTTTTCAAACTACTTTTTTTGATAAAAAAAATTCTATTTTGAATTAGAGAAGACTAAAATAAGTTAAAATTTTTATTTAAAATTAGAAAAATAGTTTGATTTAAATTGTGAAATAATTTGATTAGAAAAAATGTGTGAATAACATTCCCCTCCTTTTATTTTATCTCTCAACCTCTTGCGACTTCGATCATCTTCTTCGATGGTGTTTGGCTTTGCCTCACTACCATCTTCTCGTTCATTCTCCATCTTCTGCATCTTCCATCATTCACTCAATAGTTATATCATCATCAATTCGACTGACTACCCTATTTCCCTGATCACCATCTATCTCGTCAATCTGGGAATTGAAGGCAGGCTCTTCAATAATCCTTGATAATTCCAAGCCATGATAGAAGTTTTAATTCTTGATTGATGAAAGAATTCAGTGCAAGGAGGCAATAAATTAGGCATTGGATACAGTTCATTGGAGGGGATAGATAGATAGAGTAGAACAGGTCTGTTTTTTTTTTTTTCACGCTTTTCTTTTCTTGTTATAGATTTTGAAGTTTAGACTCTCACGTTATATTATTGGTTTGGTTGTATTAAATTGAAGTGAAACCTCAGCATTTTTGTTTAAATTCATTTGAGTTTAGTTCGCATTTGGCTGAATACTGTGGTTCACTGTTCTGTTTCCCATTCTCCTATTTTAGTCTAGTTTTTGGTTTGTTTTCAAGCATTGGCTTCCTATACATTTGGTGGTTCAATTCTTGATCAGTGATTTTGAGGGCTTCACTAGTTGTTTTCACTGATAGAAGTTGGAGGTTTGTAAAGAGCAACTGAGAGAGAGAGAGAGAGAGTTGGCACAATGGGAGATGTAAGGACCAATTGTGGGGGGGGGGGAGCAAAGATCAAGAAGAGAGAATGAATTAAGGCCCTATTCTTTTCATTGAGAAATTACCGGTGTGGGATGGATGGGAGTAGAAAAGGGGGGGAAGGAGTGGGTAGGAGTGGGTAGGAGTGGTATTGTTTTTTTTTTTTTTAAGTGTGGAAAAGGGGGGAAGGAGTGGGAAGGAGTTAAATAAAGTGGGAGAGTTGATGTAAGTTACATATTTTATTTTTTAATCTAAACTTTTATTTGTGATAGTAATTACCACATTTTTTTTAGAGTGAAAAAATATTTATCTGTGTTGAGTCAAGTACAAAATATTGTTTCGTAGCCGTTGTTACCCAAAAAAGTTGTAATTTTTGTTATTCATAAAACAAATTACGGATGCATTTTTTTTCATATATCAACCGAATACGAACAACAAAAAAAATACACATATGTTCAGGCCTTATTCTTTTCGTGGGTAAATTCAAATTTACCAACTTCAATCCATATCAATCCACTTCATGAACTTCAATAAAAAAATACCAACTTCAACCAACTTCACCCATTTCCCACTATTTTAACCAACTTCTACCTATGATACAAAAAAAAATTTAACCCACTTCAACCCACTTCAATAAAAAAATACTCATTTCAACCTACTTTAACCCACTTCTATCAATTTCAACCAATTTCACTCATTTACCAACCCATATTTTCCAATGAAAAGAACAGGCCCGTAGTACACGGAAAACAAAAATCCACAATTTTTGTGAAGAACTTCTAATATCTTGTTATCAACGCACACAAAAAAAATCTGTTCAAAATATATGTACAATATATTTGTACTTCCTGTCATGAATTACAAACAACGCAAAAAAAAATTACACGTTCTTTCATTATGCCAGAGAAAACATATGCAAATTTGACCACAAATTACGATGAATGAAAAATAAATCTGTTACACATAAAGCAATAACCATCCACGCTTTGGTGACTTATAACAAATATTTCGTAACCAGCGCAAAAAAAAAAATTTAAGCATTTCTTCCATATACAGAATCAAACCAGAATATCTACCAGTCATAAAAAACTAACATTTGCTTAACAAAGTAGAAAAAATTTATTATTTCTTCAATATAGATAACAAAAATTACGTCATCTGCAATTTTCGGCACGACTAACAAATATTTCCATAACTTTCGAAAAATAAATAAAATTTTTCATAATTGTTATCAGACTATTCGTACACATAATTACATAATTATAAAAGTTTTCAAAATACGAAAAATAGTACTTATATGTAGGAGTGGAAAGGAGTGGGTGAAAGTGGGTGAGAGTGCGAATGAGTGGGAAAAAGTTGTATTTTTTTGAAGTGTGGAAAGATATGGGAAAGGAGGGGAAGGAGTGGAAGGGAGTGAGAAACAGTGAATTGGATCCATTAAACTATGAAAAGAACATGGCCTAAGTTTCAGTGCTATTGCTTTTTCTTTTGTCAAAGGGAAATAAGTACCCCAACACTATGACTCTTGTTCCAAGGTAGCCCCAACAAAGACAAAAGGATCTTCGCTAGCAAGAGATATCGCAAGTAAAAAATGTTTAAAATTTCCAATACAAAACGGATACACCAGGGCAGAGTTTAACCCAAGAATGCCATTGACTTTTTTTTGGTAGCAAATTGTCACTATGTTAAGAAAACTGGTGAGAAAATGATATGCTACCGGTTGTTGTCAGTACAAATAAATTTATCTTTTATTTTAATGCATATAATCCGGTTAATATAAATTTTAAAAAAGGAAAAAGAATTGTGTTGGCCCCTTTTTTTTCCATTTTCTATTCCTTCCCTCCATTTTGAACTGTAGCCCCAGAATCCTTCGTTTTCCTCCTCTGTTCTACCCAAACTCCAGCAGCATCAAGCACAGCATTGAGAGGTGATTTTGCTCTGGATTTCGACAAGAAACGGTAAAGCAATTGAATCGCATGAACATATGATTGAAGGATGTCATCAACAGATAAGCGATTTGGGTTTTCTAGAGTTTATAAGTGAGGAGGGTAAATATCATATTTAGGGTTATTGATATGTATGTCTTGAACTGCATCATGGGGGTTTGTTAGAACTGTTTGTTAGAACTCCTAACTTGATTTTGCTTTTGCTTGAATCATGTATGTCTTGAACTGCATATTGATATGGGTTTTTGAATGCAATTGCAGAGCCAATGTCAAATTTTGATTTTCATCATGGGGCTTTGTTTGTTAGAACTCCTAACTTGATTTATATTAAAGGGGAGATGACTTCATGCTATTTAGACCCAGACAAGATTAGTGTTGATGATCTAAAGGCTAAAGTGGTTGACATGGGTTATGGGAAGCATAGAGTTAGGAAACTGCACCTCGGGAAACCAAATGTGGGTTTTAAGGAAGCCCTTGTTCCCATAGAAAATGAAGAACATGTGCGTTACATAATTGGGTTGTTGATGAATGAGCCCTCTGTTAGCATATATGTAGAACATAAAGACGACAACAATTGGCTTTAAGTGGAGGATGATGTCCTGGAACGGGGTGGTCTGGAGGAGCTTGATATATCTCTATTTGACCCTGATTTTGAACTATTTTCTGATGATGATTATGTGCAATCAGAAACTGATGATGAAGATATCAGTTTATTGAGAGAAACAGTGATAAATGAAAAAGCAGGAAGGCAAAAGGAAATTGAATTGGAAAAGGTTATGGGATGTTCTGAAGAAGCATGAAGTAATGGTAATGGGGGAGCAGTTCTTGATGGATTAGGAGATGATGACGAGGATTCTGATGAGATTATGAGTCCAAATGAGTTTGAAGATGATGAAAATGAAGGGAACAAAAAGATAGCTAGGAGACAATTCCCTAAGTTTAATGAAAAATTGAGACCTGAGGATGTGAAATTGGTAATCGGATTGTTATTCACTAACAAGAAGCAGTTGAAGAAAACTGTGCAAACTTATAAAATTCAAAATGGGTGTAGTGTAAAGGTCACCAAGAGTGATAAGTAGAGATACCAAGTTCATTGCATAAGAGTGTACATGGAGTATGTGGGCTTCTGCTTGCAGTGGTGGGCATTCCTTCCAAAATAAAGATAATATAGGGCACCCATAACTGCTTGAGATTTAACTTTGAGAAGGGTACAAGGAATTACAGTGTTGATTGGCTTTTAGAGACATACATTGAGACCTTTAGGATCCAGCCACACATAAAGCCAAGAGTGCTCAAAGCAATGGTTGATCAAGAAAGAAATTGCAACCTGAACATCAAAATGTGTCAAGAAGCAAGGAGAAAAGCAATTGCTAATATTGTGGGAGATTACAAGGAATAATTTCACATGCTGTATGATTATTGTTTGGAGCTTACAACAAAGAATCCAAACAGCACAGCAGTAGCCTCCACCAAGAAGAATAAGAATGATGAAGATCAGTTTGTAGGCATATACATCTGCCTAGGACAGCTGAAGAGAGGTTGTTTAGAGGGTTGTAGGCCAGTAATTTCTATTGATGGTTGCTTCATCAAGGGCCATTGGAAAGGGCAAATTTTAGTAGCTGTTGGTCGCGATGGCAATAATCAGATATACCCTGTTGCATGGGCAGTGATGGAAAGAGAGAATTCCATTAGTTGGGCTTGGTTTATCTTATTTCTTGCAAAAGATCTTGAAATGCAAGATGGCATAGGGTGGTGTATAATTTCTGACCAACAAAAAGGATTAGTTGATGCTGTGAAGACCTACCTACCTCGAGCTGAGCACAGGTTGTGTGCAAGGCATGTTTATGCCAACTTATGCAAGAAATATAGGGGCATGCAATTCAGAAAGGTGTTCTGGGCCATCGCGAAGTCCACCACCCTAGTTGATTTTGAAAAGAACATGAAGCTGATGAAAGAAATTGATCCAGCTGCTTGGGATTTCTTGTTAAGAAGAACCCTCAGCAGTGATGTCGATGTTTTTTTAGTAGCTCTCCTAAATATGACTCGGTAGATAACAATATGGATGAGGTATTTAATGCCTCTATCATCGAGGTATGTTGCTCTCTACAAATTATCTTTAATCTTTATCTGAATGCTCTCTACAAATTATCTTTAATCTTTATCTGAATGACACATAACTTAAAATAAAGTTTGTGCTTGTGTAACTTGTAGGTAAGGTACAAGCCAATTGTATCCATGTTAGAGGACATCTTTACTTCTGTCATATCCAAAGTGGGGAAAAAACATGACCTATGAGAGTCATATAATAGGAAGATATGTCCTAGGGTAATAAGGAAAATAGAGAAACTGAAGGACTCTAGTAGGTTCTGGCAAGCACATGCTGCTGGTAATGGCAAGTATAGTGTATACCATGGGTTTGAGGGCTATGTTGTTAGCATAGTAGAGAAGACATGTACTTGTAGAGCATGGGAGTTAAGTTGTATCCCTTGCTTACATGCCATTGCTGTCATGAGATAGGAAAGACAGAAAGTGAAGGATTTTGTCTGTGAGTTCTATTCAATAAATAAGTACAGAAAGGCTTTTGCATATGCTATTAGCCCCATTAATGGCCGCAACTGTGATACCCCAGCAGTTAATAATTTGTGATTATACGGAAGGTTATAATTACTTGGAGTAGTGAGCCGCGCAATATTATTATCATTAGCATTGTTATTTTTCGAATTTTCCAGATGTTATAAATATGTGTTAATACAAATTTTTTTTTCCTAAAGTTGTAAAACGTCAATAATATGACAGAGACGTAGATTAATAAAATAAATTATGAGGTATCTGAGCTAGATCGGGAAATTATCGTATCATGCAGTTTCCTTAATAATTAAGGAATTTGGGAGCCAATGAAACAAAACCAAGTGCGTTTAGGGATAAGAACAACATTAATGAGTGTTGACTAAAGTTACTAGCAAGGCTTGTCAAGCTAGCTTGAATAAATCTAAAAAAAAAAAGGAAGAGGGAAAGAGTTGTGCATGAGTCAGGAAGGCCGAGAGACCCCCCTTCCCCTGTTCTCTACCTGCCGTCCGTGTGTGTGCTGCCGGCCACAGACCCCAATGCCGGCGGTGACTTTAGCCGCCCCTAACACCAGACCACTGCAACCACCAAATAGCCACCACTCTTAGCCCACCTACGTCGTCCTTCCTCGCTGCCAGTGCCAGAACAGGGCCTTTCTTGTCGTAAAATTTCCGACATAGACCACTGAAAATTGGTCACCGCCGCCACCGGAATTTACCCCTCGGCGCCCCACCTTTGCAATTTCAACTACTAGCCAACTCCTAACATCACTCAAGGTAAATCCATTCTTATTCTTCTTCAATTTGGAATCCACATTTATAAATGTTACGATTGTAGAGTTGTGATGATAATCTCTTTTACTCATGAATTGAACGAGTTGGATGAGTCTTGAATTATGTGGGAATGGATTTGGTGAAGTTTGTGAGTAGGTTTGTAATGTTCACTTAATTTAGTATTCCAAATTGTTTAGGCAAAATTGTAAATGGGTTATCTAAATGGTATGGAAATTGGGGTTGCTTGAAGAAGTTTGGAAGGAGGTTATTTGAATGAAGTTAAAATTATCTTGAATTAGATGATGAGGGGACTAGATTAGTTAAGTGATGTTAGATGCGATTTCTGGATGAACATTGGAGTTAAATTATGAAATGGTGTGTAAAAGGGTGGCTTGAACGATATGGAATGAAGTTGGAGGGAAAGAAGAAAATACTAGTAGTGGATTAAGGGAGCAAGTTGTGGGGATTATAAAATCAAATTGGGTCAATCATAAACTATGAAGAGTAAAAGGGGCAAAGGATTGGTCGATATGGCAAGTAAGGGAAGTAAAGGAGGAGCGATTAAAAGTTATAATTCCCAAAAGTTTATACGAATGAGATTGCAAAACAAGGAAGTGTGTAATTGGAAGAAGACCCCAAAGAGAGATTAAAGTTATATGTCTATATTAGTGTAAAGCTTAGTATCATGATTAATTAAAAGATTTGGGAGGGATGAATTTCCTAAGTAGTTAGGTTAAGTGTCTAAGGTGGGTTAGGCAAATTTCCGAATTGGGTTAGAGTAGGTAAGTCATTTCCGAGTTAGAGTTTATAACACTAGCCCTTTACCCTATTAATTATGAGATAAAAGATGTATGGATATTAAAGAGGGAGGACTCACTTAGTTGAGTGTCCCTAAACACAGGTATTGAATCGACTCTTACAAAGCGAAAAGAAAAGGGGGGAATTGCTTCTGTTCCAGGTACGTTGCTATTTGTACCCTTCAAAAATGCTAAATTTGCATTGAATAATTTTTGTGAGTCCTATTCGACTTATGGATCTAATCGGACTCATTTTAGTGTTCATTGCATTATGCCATGTTCAATGTTTATAAGTGTGTTTATAAGTATCTGCTAGCAGAATTCATTGGGGGGCCCTTCCCGTTAAACGGGAATTTCATAGTTCATTGTGATTGCCATGGCTTCTATTCATAGACATGGGGTCTTAATCCTGGCCGAAGTTGTTATCATTTGCTGTTTATTTAGTACGATGTTTTATTTTTTTAAAAAAAAGAGAAAGGCATTTGCAACATTGTTTTTACATTGCACGCGCGCTTCCTGACTCCTGCAAAAGCCAATTTAGCTGTACAAGAGTAACGTTTTGAGCACCTGCTCATCTTCTATGATTTTATTTTTAAACTGTTTTAGGGAAGGAGAATCCAACGGAGAGCAGGCGGGAAATAAAGGAAGCTAAGGGCCCAGAAGACACGCCCCCGGGCAGCTGGTGTTAATTCTCGTATTTGTGTAAATGTTTTGCGGATGTAGACATGCTTTAAGTTGTTGACGAATGTCGCACATAATGTAGATTTATTTTGGACGGAGTTTTTGATGCATATTTCCATATGCATCATTTTTATTCAAGTCCAATTTCAAAGAAGAAAAGGGTCAAAGAAGATCATGCTTGGAAGTGTGCTTATTTGGTCTTATTAAGTGAGTTCAAAGACTCACGACACTATGAAGAGGTCAAAAAGAGGTTAAGCTTTGCTAGAAATTTGGCGCTGAATTCATCCCTGCGGAACCCGATTTTTTGTGACCACTTTTGGACAAGCTCAAGTGGACCCACAACTTGAGGCTCCACATGGTTTTGAAGTTTAAGATTTCAGCTTTCAAATAAGCCCAAGTTTGTTTAATTTGGACATCATTTGATTGGGCAAAATATCACTCAAAGATACGTTATGCTGATCCAGTCCAGTCTGAGATAGGTGCATTGTTTGGGCCATAACTTTCAAACCGCTTATCCAAATTGAGCAAATGAGCCCATTCTGGAAAATAGACTTCCAGGGCTTTCTAACAAGCCCAAGAACGCGTGATTTGGCCGAGTATTCTGGAAGTTATGCTCTGTTGAATTTGAGGCAGTTGCAAGGATTAATGCTGGGAATATGAAGAGTCTTCGGTTACATATACTTGTGTGGCTGATATTGTGCACGTTTTAGATGCTTCTAGATTGATGTAATCAGCTGCAAAAATCCTAGAATATTCCTTGTAACCTCCCCCACCCCTTTTATGATGAGTCTTTTCATTTTTCTTAGACTTTTCATTAGCTAGTTTTAATTGTTAGGAGTTATTTGAGTCCTTTGATTGTCTTTTGCTGAGTCTATAAAAAGGGGAGGGGCGTGTGAAGCTATTCATTCAGCATTGTAAGAAATTTCCAAAGCAATACAAGTACTTTGAGTGTGTTTCTCAAAAGTGCAACTAAATTCCTAGTTCTATATCTTGAATTGTGGCAAATTCAAGTGGTGTTCTAGGTTCTCTTCCTTTTCCAATTGGAGTGATTCCTTGGTTAAGACAAGAGAATTAGCCCAAGGTCAAGTCATTGAGTGGCTCCGTGAAGGATTATCTCAATTACAAGATCTTGTTCTATTCCTTTTTCTTGTGTAGTGAAATTCTTCATCCATCTCATCCATCTTTCATTTCTCTTCCCAATTTGGCTTATTTTGAGTTGGAGTTTGATTTGGTTCACTTGCCACCCACATATACATCAGTTTTAAACTTGCTTGTAAAGTTTGAGTCGAGTTAAACTCGAGTTACCTATGTAATATACTCTGGGGTTACCTTCCAGCCACCTTTGATTTTTTTAGCATATAGCCTCGTCCGCTAAGGACGGCGATAACGCCCTAGCTATATAGTGTTTTCCTCTAGCTTTAACCATCATTATAGCGGCTAATTAAGGTTGATTAAGTTGGGGTGTTACAGAAGTGGTATCAGAGCCCGGCTTGGGTATTAGCACGATTGATCCTTATCCTCATGTTGCTAAGGCGCCTTAAGTAGGCATAGAGGAGGAACGTGAGATTAACAACAGTGCGAGCGCTTGAGCGCGAGATAAGATTTTAAACCTTAAGGCCGACTTATTGGTGTGAAATGCAGTGAAATAAATCTAGGCAAGTGTGTCTCGACGTATAGGGATGCTTATCAAGTACGTATATATGTATATGCGTATTATGGGGATTAATCAGTGTTTTGTGCTAATGAAAGATGGTGGAGCATGGACTCTCTGTACCCCCAGAGGATCCACAAGATCCCCCATCGGCTCCAGGTTCTCCCCAGGGAGGAGATCTGCCCGTTCCACTGCCACCTGCTCCCGAACCTTTGATCGATGATGAAGGTTATGATACAGATATATTGGATATTTGGGCAGGAGACAATGGGTATGACATATGGGGTGAAGAGGTTGGTGATGGTGCTAGTAATTTAGATAGTGTTGTAAGCGTGATTAACATCCCTGACTCCCCAGAAATCATTGAGATAAGTTCTGAGGAGAAGGATTCTTGGACTTCTGGGTCAGAGACTAGTAATAGTAGCGACCCAGACTACCAACCAAGGAGGTGAAACCGGACAAGGAAGCAAGGAGGATAATTCGGCGCAAGAAATAGTTGAAAGGGTGAATCCACTAGTAGGTCTATAGGAATGTAAATACGCAAGATAGTAAGATGGGGACTAACCCTTGTCAGAAGGGCAAGACTTTAGGTTATAAGGTTAGAGTAGTGTTAATCTAACCTTACCCACTTATTTTGCAAAGAAAGTGGGTCTTTTGTATAACCACCTTGAAGATCATACTTCTGGTGGATTCATGTAAAAAGTGTTGGTAGTATCTATATGTATGTAACTTTTGTGGTGGTGGTGTAAGAAACCTATGTTGTGGTTAATCTAATAAAGAAGAGTTGTATAAGCAAGGTTGATAGCAATAAAACATAAACGTATAACTGTGCGGAAGGTGAATTGGCGAGAGCTAACATGTTTGTGTATATGTACCAGAATGGCAGATCCGAATAACAATGTTCTGCAGAATAATTTGCAAGCGAGTGCTGAGGAAGATGTGCCAGTTTAGTCCGTCAATCAAAATACCCTGCCAATGACCCTACGAAGAAGCCAGGAAGCTGCTAGTAGAACCCCAATTCTCGAAAGTGTTAAAGGTAAAAAAGGAATCCTAGATTATTTAGACCTCGAACTAATGGCAAAGATTGTAGCTAACGTAACAAAGAAGCTTAAGGGGTCGGGATCTGAAGAGGGAGAATAAGAAAATAACTTATTTGATAAGGTTGCGAAGCGGAATCCAAAAACTTATGATGGTAAGGAGGACCCAATGCTATTGGAAGAATGGGTTAGACAGATGGAAAAGATATTTGATGTTGTGGAAGTCCCTAATGATAGACGCATAAACATCGGAGCTTTTTATCTTACAGGACAGGCTGACATTGGGTGGGGAACGGTTAAGTCCACCTTTTAGAACTCCGAGGCCACTTGGGGTAAGTTTAGCGAGGCATGACGTCCCAAGTTCTATCCAGTGTATCTACAGAAACAAAAACAAAGGGAATTCTTAACCCTCAGACAGGGTAGTTTGTCCGTGATGGAGTATGTCAGTCATTTTGCTGAACTCTCGAGGTTTGCTTTTGAATATGTGGCTACAGAAAAAATGAGGATGCTGAGGTTTGAGGAAGGTTTGGCGCCATATATTCGGAACTAGTTAGCAGGACAGCCTATACAAACTAGCCAGGAACTGTATGAGCATGCTGCTGAAATTGAGCGGGTAAAAACTGAGTTAAGAATGACTAACCCAGTTAACCCCAAGAAGAGGTAGGATGACAAAAGTACGCAGGCTGGAGGATTTCCTAGCAAGAAACCTATCCGCATGAAACTGAGACCCCAAGGTTCAGTCCCTACGGGGAAGCATTGCACTAAGTATGGTCGTACGAACCACAACACTATGGAATATAGGATAGGGATGAATCGGTGTTATTGGTGTGGAGACCCGAATCATATGATTACCAACTGTCCTGTTAGGCCTACCCCACCGGGTAAGGATTATGCTCAAGGTTCTAAATAAGGTAGGAGCACTGCCCCTACGACGGGCCGTCAAGTGGGCAGAGTGTATGTGATCAACAAAAAGCAGGCTGCTGATTCAGGAACTATTGTGACTGGTACATTTACTTTTAATTCAATACCTTTCGTTATTTTATTTGATTCTAGAGCTATGCATTCCTTTATTTCATCAAAAGCCGCGTCCCAGATGGGGATGGAGGCATATAAGCACCCTGTAGATTTAGACGTAAGTATGCCAACTGGAGAAATTGTGAAATGTAATGTTAAGTATCAAAATTGCCCAGTCATTTTAAATCAGGAGGTTTTTGAAGGTGATTTGATACAATTGGACCTCTTAGAATTTGATATAATTCTAGAAATGGACTGGTTGTCGAAGCATGGAGCAAAGATTGATTGTAAAAAATAAAGGGTGTCCCTGAAAGGAAAAGGGGAGGAAAAATATATTTTTGGGGAAATAATAGTAAAGCCAAATGTTCGGCGATATCTCTAAGAGTAGTTCGAAAACTGGTGAGACAGGGATGTGAGGCATACTTATGTTGTGTTATAAAAGATAGGAAGGAAGAAATGAAAGATATTCCGGTGGTCAAAGAATTTCCAGATGTGTTTCCAGAAGAAATTCCTGGGCTACCACAAAAGAGAGATATAGATTTCGAAATAGAATTGGAGCATAGAGCCTGGCCTATCTCGAAACCTCCATATAGGATGGCCCCGGCCGAGTTGAAGGAGTTGAAGGTACAGCTGGAGGATCTATTGGAGAAAGGTTATATAAGACCGAGTGTGCCCCCGTGGGGAGCGCCAGTGCTGTTTGTGAAGAAAAATAATGGTACTTTGAGATTATGTATAGATTACAGGGAATTGAATAAGATTACAATAAAGAATAAGTACCCTTTACCTAGGATTGATGATTTATTTGATCAACTACAAGGAATGGGAGTTTTCTCGAAGATTGACCTTAGGTCAAGGGAATCAAACCTGAGGATATCCCTAAGACCGCATTTAGGACTCGTTATGGTCATTATGAATTTACAGTCATGCCGTTTGGGTTAACTAACGCTCCTGCGGCCTTCATGGACTTGATGAATCGGGTGTTTAGGCCGTATTTAGACAAATTTATGGTTGTTTTCATAGACGACATTTTAATCTATTCCAAAACAGAGGAAGAGCATAGTGAACATTTAAGGATTGTGTTACAAACCCTCAGGGAGCATAAACTCTACGCTAGGCTCTCCAAAATGTGAATTTTAGTTAGCAGAAGTACCTTTCTAGGGCACGTCATTTCTAAAGAAGGAATAAAGGTGGACCCGCAGAAGGTGAAAGCATTACTGAGCGGCCAAGGCCTACCAACATCACTGAGGTTCGAAGTTTCCTGGGGATAGCCGGGTATTATAGGCGTTTTGTACAAGATTTCTCAAGAATTTCCCTTCCTCTTACCAACTTATTAAGAAAAACTACGAAGATTGAGTGGGATGAATGATGTGAAGCAGCCTTCCAGGAACTAAAGCATAAACTCACCACTGCACCAATCTTGGCCTTACTAGTTGAGGGTGGAGATTTCATTATCTATAGTGATGCTTCTAGGTAAGGTATAGGGTGTGTCTTGATGCAAAATGGAAGGGTGATAGCCTATGCGTCCAGGAAATTGAAGTCATATGAGATAAATTATCCTACCCATGACCTAGAATTAGCCGCGGTGGTTTTTGCACTAAAGATTTGGAGACACTATCTCTATCGTAGTCCCTGCCATAAGAGTTTCAAATACATATTCACCAAAAGGGAATTAAATTTGAGATAGCATAGGTGGTTAGAACTTCTCAAAGATTATGATCTTCAAATACAGTACCATCCTGGAAAAGCTAACATCGTTGCGGACACGTTCAGTCGAAAGACACACCATGGTGTGAACGCTATGAGATTGTTACAACAGGAAATTTTGAGGGATTTGAAAAGTATGGGTATAGAGTTGATATTCCCTAAAGAATTGGCATTGTTCTTGGGTAGCCTTGTGGTTCAACCTACTCTTTTGGATGAGATTAAACAGGCATAAACAAAAGATAAGGAAGTAAAAAGGATTAAAGAGAGTATAAACAAGGGGAAGGCATTGGGATTTGTGGAAGATGAGCATGGAATTATTAGATATCAGAATCGAGTCTGCGTGCCACAAAAAGGGAAGTTAAAGGAGAAGATATTGACTGAGGCTCACAATACTAGATACTCTATCCATCTAAGAAGAACGAAAATGTATAAAGATTTGAAGCAAACCTTCTGCTGGAATAACATAAAAAGAGACATAGCTGAATACGTGAGTAAATATCTCACCTGCCAAAAGGTCAAAGCTGAGCACCAACGGCCAATGGGAGAATTAAGACCATTAGAAATTCCCACATGGAAATGGGATTCTATTTCCATGGATTTTGTAATGGGACTACCTGTAACCGTCTCGAAGAAAAATGCCATTTGGGTGATAGTGGACAGACTTACAAAATCTACTCACTTCGTAGCTATGCATGATTCCTGAAACGTGGGCAAGCTGGCACAGATTTATGTTAGAGAAGTGATACGGTTGCATGGTATACCTAGGGACATTATCTCAGATAGGGACTCAAGATTTCAATCTCGGTTCTGGAAAGCATTACAGAAGGCCTCTGGGATAAAATTACAATTCAGCAGTTCCTACCACCCCGAAACGGATGGGCAGACTAAAAGAGTAAATCAGATAGTCGAAGACATGTTACGGGCCTGTGTGTTGGATTTTCAAGGGAAGTGGGAGGAATACTTGCCCCTAGTAGAATTCTCCTATAATAATAGTTATCAAGCTACTATTAAAATGGCCCCATTTGAGGCACTTTATGGCAGAAGGTGTAGAACGCCCCTTTGTTGGAATGACTTAGATGACGTTCTAATGGCAGGACCAGAGTTGGTTCAAGAAATGGTAGATAAGATCAAAGTTATCCAACAAAACATGAAAGCAGCACAAGACAGGCAGAAAGCCTATGCTGATCAAAGGCTGAAACCTTTGGAGTTCGAAGAAGGAGATAAGGTGTTGCTGAAAGTTTCCCCTGTCAAGGGAATGCGGAGATTCAATGTGGAAAATTAAGTCCGCGTTTCATGGGACCCTATGACATCATTGAGAAAATCAACCCTGTCGCATATCGCCTAGCCCTATCCCCTGAATTACAACATGTGCATGACGTATTCTATATTTCTCAACTTCGCAAGTGTGTACATGATCCAGCTCATACGATAATGCATGAACCCTTGGAGGTAGAGGCTGATGGGTTAACTTATGAAGAGCACCCTGTAAGAATAGTAGATCGAAGAATTAAGCAATTGCGCAACAAAGTGATACCATTAGTCAAAGTCGTATGGACTCATCATGGAACCTCAGAGGCAACATGGAAAACTGAGGACGAGATGAAACATCACTATCCGCATTTATTTGAGAGGTACGCCAATATAAGTTTCGAGGACGAAACTTTCTTTAAGGGGGGAAGGATGTGATACCCCAGCAGTTAATAATTTGTGATTATACGGAAAGTTATAATTACTTGGAGTAGTGAGCCGCGCAATATTATTATCATTATCATTGTTATTTTTCGAATTTTCCAGATGTTATAAATATGCGTTAATACAAAAAAAATTTTCCTAAAGTTGTAAAACGTCAATAATATGACAAAGATGTAGATTAATAAAATAAGTTATGAGGTATCCAAGCAAGATCGGGAAATTACCGTATCATGCAGTTTCCTTAATAATTAAGGAATTTGGGAGCCAATGAAATTAAACCAAGTGCCTTTAGGGATAAGAACAATATTAATGAGTGTTGACTAAAGTTACTAGCAAGCCTTGTCAAGCTAACTTGAATAAATTAAAAAAAAAAAAAGGAAGAGGGAAAGAGCTGTGCATGAGTCAGGAAGGCCGAGAGAACCCCCTTCCCCTATTCTCTGCCTACCGTCTGTGTGTGTGCTGCCGGCCACAGACCCCAATGCCGGCGGCGACTTTAGCCGCCCCTAACACCGGACCACCGCAACCACCAAATAGCCACCACTCTTAGCCCACCTCCGTCGTCCTTCCTCGCTGCCAGTGCCAGAACAGGGCCTTTCTTGCCGCAAAATTTCCGACACAGACCACCGAAAATTGGTCACTGCTGCCACCAGAATTGACCCCTCGGCACCCCACCTTTGCAATTTCGACTACTAGCCAACTCCCAACATCACTCAAGGTAAATCCATTCTTATTCTTCTTTAATTTGGAATCCACGTTTATAAATGTTATGATTGTAGAGTTGTGATGATAATCTCTTTTACTCATGAATTGAACGTTTTGGAATAGTCTTGAATTATGTGGGAATGGATTTGGTGAAGTTTGTGAGTAGGTTTGTAATGTTCGCTTAATTTAGTATTCCAAATTGTTTAGGCAAGATTGTAAATGGGTTATCTAAATGGTATGGAAATTGGGTTTGCTTGAAGAAGTTTGGAAGGAGGTTATTTGAATGAAGTTAAAATTATCTTGAATTAGATGATGAGGGGACTAGATTAGTTAAGTGATGTTAGATGCGATTTCTGGATGAATATTGGAGTTAAATTATGGAATGGTGTGTAAAAGGGTGGCTTGAACGATATGGAATGAAGTTGGAGGGAAAGAAGAAAATACTAGTAGTGGATTAAGGGAGCAAGTTGTGGGGATTATAAAATCAAATTGGGTCAATCATAAACTATGAAGAGTAAAAGGGGCAAAGGATTGGTCGATATGGCAAGCAAGGGAAGTAAAGGAGGAGCGATTAAAAGTTATAATTCCTAAAAGTTTATGCGAATGAGATTGCGAAACTAAAAGGAAGTGTGTAATTGGAAGAAGATCCCAAAGAGAGATTATATGTGTATATTAGTGTAAAGCTTAGTGGCATGATTAATTAAAAGATTTGGGAGGGATGAAGTTCCTAAGTAGTTAGGTTAAGTGTCTAAGGTGGGTTAGGCAAATTTCCGAATTGGGTTAGAGTAGGTAAGTAATTTCCAAGTTAGAGTTTATAACACTAGCCCTTTACCCTATTAATTATGAGATAAAAGATGTATAGATATTAAGGAGTGAGGACTCACTTAGTTGAGTGTCCCTAAACACAGGTATTGAATCGACTCTTACAAAACGAAAAGAAAAAGGGGGAATTGATTCTGTTCCAGGTATGTTGCTACTTGTACCCTTCAAAATGCTAAATTTGCACTGAATAATTTTTGTGAGTCCTATTCGGCCTATGGATCTAACCGGACCCATTTCAGTGTTCATTGCATTGTGCCATGTTCAATGTTTATAAGTGTGTTTATAAGTATCTGCTAGCAGAATTCATTGGGGGCCCTTCCCGTTAAACGGGAATTTCATGGTTCATTGCAATTGCCATGGCTTCTATTCATAGACATGGGGTCCTAATCCTGGTCGAAGTTGTTATCATTAGCTGTTTATTTGATACGATGTTTTTTTTTTTTAAAAAAAAGAGAAAGGCATTTGCAACATATTTTTACATTGCGCGCGCGCTCACTAACTCCTGCAAAAGCCAATTTAGCTATACAAGAGTAACGTATTGAGCGCCTGCTCATCTTCTATGATTTTATGTTTAAATTGTTTTAGAGAAGGAGAATCCAACGGAGAGCTGTGGGAAATAAAGGAAGCTAAGGGCCCAGGAGACACGCCCCAGGGCAGCTGGTGTTAATTCTCGCATTCGTGTAGATGTTTTGCGGATGCATACATGCTTTAGGTTGCTGACGAATGTCACACATAATGTAAATTTATTTTGGACGGAGTTTTAAACTTTCTTGTAAAGTTTGAGACGAGTTAAACTCGAGTTACCTATATAATATACTCTGGAGTTACCTTCCAGCGACCTTTGATTTTTTTAGCATATAGCCTCGTCTGCTAAGGACGGCGGTAACACCCTAGCTATATAATGTTTTCTGCTAGCTTTAACCATCATTATACGGCTAATTAAGGTTGATTAAGCTGGGGTGTTACAGCAACCTATGGGTTAAGCAAGATTTGCCTACTTTCCTCCCACCGCATTTTGATGTCTCAATGAAAAATTTAGTTTTTAAGAGAAGGCCTGAGGAAGGAGAACATAGCAAGAAGCATTTTGATTCTTCTAGCAAAGTCTCAAGGAAAGGGCATAAGAAGACTTGTTCCAAGGGTGGAGTTGTTCGACACACCAAAACAACCTGTAACAAACAGGCACTGATTCTTTTTCGGGGGGGGAGGGGCGGTTCTTGGTGGTTGCTGTTTCTTTGAAAGCCTGAGACCCCACTAATTCATGGTTATATCATTGTGCAGGCTGAAGTGAACCACAGAGCCTCAGATTCATCCCATGCACCCTCTCAACTTGATAGAATGATCATGATCCCAACACCCCAGGTTGGTTCATTTAATAAAATCACATGTATTTGGTTCATTTCATAATAATACCAACATTCTACCAATGGCATGTATCTTGAATTTGACATGTACCCTCAGCAGATAAGATCATAACCTATACTGCCAGCACATGATAGGGCTACTGTCTGGACTCCATTGACAGTGGCAACTGCACAAGCTGGGTAGACAGCAGCAAACAGAGGAGGAAATGTAACAACAATTGAGCAAAGACAAATACTGCAACCATCAAGAAAGAAGCTTAAGATTAGGAAGAACTGCAGCAGCATTGAGCAACTGAGCAAAGACAGATTGTAGTTACTGAGCAACTGAGCAAAGAAGCTTAAGATTAGGATGTATGTATGCTGCAATGTTAGCCTTTTGTGGATGCTCTTTTTGCTTTTGCAAGTGCCATTGGTTTTTAAGTAGGGCATACTAATAGGCTATATGCTGCAATGTTAGCCAAAGAAATTGCAAAAACTACAAATGTTAAGGTTGATATTTTGGATGAATTGAATGAAAAAGCACTGTCATTGTTATTGCAACAAACGTGTGTTTGATTACATTTCTAATTTCATACATACATACACAAGACATGTCATTTTTCCCCTTCCCATTCTTCAGAAAAATCACAATATCCTACATCTTGATGTCATACCTAAACAACCAAAGAAAACAAGTGAATCCAAAGATAAAAGAGAAAGATATGAACTTAACTCACCCAAATGAATCTACACCTGCAGAGTCAACAGCTAGACTTAAGGGGATTGATGGATACAGATATCACCACCACAAAACTCCTTCAGGGTTCATCCAAACTAGGCTCCTTAGATACAGCAAAAGTATCACTAAGAAGTTTGATTTAGACCTAAGAGATCACCACTCTAAGAAACCAGCTTAGAGATACAGCACTTAGGAATTTAACGCAGGAGAATCCACCCTTGCAAGAGAGTTTTCATTCAAACTTTTCTTTAAAATTCATCAAGTTATGCTTATAAAATGAGGCTTCAAGGCCTTTTAAAAACGTTCACAAGGCTGCCTAGTGGGATTAGGAGGTTTCTTCACGCTTAGGAAACCTATTAATCAAGTTTAAAATTAGCCTAACTAAAACTTAAAACTAATTAAGTATAAAACAACCTTAATTAAGCTAATTACAAAATTTGAGTCTAGTTAAACTAAAGATTAAATTCTTAATTCATTACTAAGCAGCCAATTAAGCAAGAAAGCAGCTGGCTAAGTGTGAGAGAAAAGAAGAAAAGCTGCTGGTTCCTTTTCGCTTTACGGCTAGCCAATGAGAACACTTCTGCCTTTTCTTCGTTGGTTCTCATTGGTTCTTCAATTGGTTGCTCCATGATTGGGTCCAAGATTCATTTAACATCTTAATCATGCTACTAGGGTTAGATTCGATGGCTAGAAAGACATCAACCACCAAATGCACCAATTAGGTGCAACCGGGCAGAAACAAACAGATTGCAGGCTCTGTTTGGACACCACATATCCCATGAAAAACGTGGGCATGACTTGGACTGCCATAGATGGTTTGAAATTCCTGGATGTCTCCTGACTCCTCCAAGTGGAATCACAAGTTTATGACTTCATTTGATGGTCCAAACTCTCAGGAAACAACCAACAACACAGGTAATCCAAAGGCTAGTACATTCCAATGCCACACCTAAACAAACAACAACCTAATCTACCTAATTAACCTTAGCACACAGGAGCTAAATTGCTCTCACACCTACCCAATGTACATTGCAACAAGCAAAATGAACACAATTACAAAAGACAGATACAATTTCTGCTTTCTCTACCATGCATACAACTTCAACTTCATCCTTTGATTTTTCTTCTTCAATTTCTTCACCTTATGCGTCTGAGCCTCTAAATCATTCTCCACTCTCTTTATTTCTGATGCCATTGTGTCATTACTCACCATTAAGCCCACCGCCATGGAACTCACTCTCTCATCCAAGGATTCATCTACCCGTTCAAAATAATCACAACCGCCGCCACCGCCATAATTTCTGCAACACACAAACCTGCGCATAGGGTTTTTCAGGGTCATACTAGTAGCAACTTTGCATCTTCTACCGCAATTGCATATCTTTTCTGGTTTTAGACAGCAGGGGCCAGATTTGTTTGAAGTCGACATATTTGCATCAAATTTTAGAGGGCTTCAAGTCAAATCCTTACCACAAGCCTTTCTCCACAATCAATTCTGCAAGATAATCGCAGAAAACAAACAAATTCCACAGTTAGGGTTCAAGAACAGAGAGGGATGAGGAAGAAGAGGATGCGAATGGGGGTGTTCAAAAAAAGGCAACGAAGTTCTTTTTCTATTTAAAAACGGTGATTTTCTGTTAAAAAAATTTCAAATTAAATTTTTACCGGCAATCACTGGTTATTAAATCATCACATGGTATTTTCTCATCAATTTTCTAAATACAGTGGTAATTTACTATCAAAAAAAAGTCAATGATATTTTTAGGTTAAACTACAAAATACAATGGCATTTTTAGCCATGAACTCACGCCACGATGCAGCAGCAAGCAAAATGATTACGGCAGTAGGCAAAAAGATTACGGCAAAAAAAAAAAAGGAAAAAGGAAACCACTCCGGGGCACACCGTGCTGAAATGCAGAGCATTTAAGTCGATCAGCTTTGCTAATCTTGCAGCCTAGCGTGTGCTAATTTAGCAATTTCTGCAGATCCTTTGCTTGTCCTGGCACCTTTCTGCCAACTTCTTGCTCACTCTCTCTCTGTTACCCCCTCCGTCTCCTCCACCCCCCCTCTCTTTCGGAGAAGATGCAGAGATTATTTGCAGTTGGGAGAAGTTTATCTGTTGTATTATCGAGCAATCGAACCCAGCATGCGGGTTTCACGACCTCCCTCCTTTTCGATGATACTCAGAAGCAGGTTTTTCTCCGCCTCTATGCATGCCTCTCAGCTTTGATTTTTCGGCTTTTTGCTCGTATTATCGTAACTTCCTTCACTTCGTCTTAGTTTAATTACTTCGCAGAAAATCATTTTTATTAGCTTCCTGTTAAATTTTCATGACGGACTGATTATCTATCAATCTGTCTATTAATAATTATAATAATAATAATAATAATTATTATTATTATTATTATCACTATTATTTTTGAAACAATTATTATTATTATTATTATTATTATTATTATTATTATTATTATACGTCCCATTCAGCTCGAGGTGATTCATTGATTGATCAGCTACTGAGGGCCGTATGGAGAAGAATTTGATGTGAGATTTGTTTCTGATCACTTGTGGAAGAAAAGGACTTTCTGTTCGCCTCTTCTTCAATCTTTTTTTTTGTTTTTTTGTTTTTTTTGGTGTGGGATGTTTGTGTTGTGTACTTAACCCCTCTCTTTAATTTGTTTAAGCAGGTCAAAGTCTGAGCTACCTACAGTAAGAACTATTACTAGGAAATCTAAAAGGAATAATGTAAAAGCAAAGTATCCATAGCCCTAGCTTATCCAACATCTTTGCACATATTTGATAATTGGGTTTTGGTTATATTTGCAGTTGCTATTGCTGCAGCCTCAATTAGCTTTTGGTGTGAGTAGCGGTGTAAATGAGCCGAGCCCGCCACGCTCGGGCTCGGCTCGGTCAGTTAAAAGCTCGGCTCGGGCTCAGGCTCGGATGAATAATGCTTGGCTCGGAGCTAGGCTCGGTATTCTTTTTTAAAATTTATTTTTGGTTAAAAAGTTTCTAAATTTAAGTCTAAATTCGAAGCTAAATTCTAGATTTTTACATTGGACTCAAGCAATAAGGATCGCCATCGGAGTAAAATTTTGTTGATTCTGTTTGACCCTCGAGCTGAATCTGAGGGCTTGGTGAGCCGGCTCAGTTTCGTTACAGCCCTAGGTGTGAGCAGAGCACTAGTTGTTTCATGTGCTTTATTACTACACTTTCTAAAATGTCAAATACCTTAGGCATGCTTTTGCAAAGAGTAGTAGCACTTAAGCAAAACCAAACAAGGTCTTAGTTTGTTTTTGTAATCTTTGGTAAAATACGTTGATTTAAGTGTCGGTGTGAATTACTGTATCTTACATTTTGCTGGTGAGGAATTGATAACAAAACGATGTTGTCCTTTAGTGTTCGAATACAGTCTGGTGGAATTCATGAGCTGCTTCTATCAAGAATAGAAGCCAATTAAAAGCATAAAATAGCAGCTATTTATTTATTTTTGGTTCAAAATGAGGCAAATAGGCTAAGATAGATGATTTTCGAACTAGTTAAGTATGTCATTTGAGAATACTACCAGCTAACCACTTGAGTACCAACTGTATTTAACCCCTATAGCACAGTTGGGCCAACCTAAAATCTATCATGTTTCTCTTTCTTATTGGATGCCATTAACAACAATATTTTAGCCAGTTATTTTATAGGATGCAGTCTGGTGTGATCTTGATTGTGTCTTTGTATCTTGTTGCTTATGATCCCACGGAAAGGTGTCATGAAAATATGCAGAGGAGGGAGGAATAATCTTATAAACCTTGAGGGCAATAAAGATTCTTGCCATAAACAAGTGTTTGTTATGAATATTTTGATGTAAAGAGATTCAAAGAGAATTGGACTCTAGTTGGTAAGATTCTCACACATTTTTTATGAGATTATTTCATTGCCAGCCTGAAACAATGCTCTTTTTTTTTTTTTTTTTTTGGGGGTTGGTTTCGGCAGTTCAAAGAAAGTATTGCTCAATTCGCACAAGAAAATATCGCTCCTCATGCAGAGAAAATAGATAGAACGAACTACTTTCCGGAGGTTCTTTGGTAGTCCTTTGTTTTTCTTTCAAGTTCTTGCAAATCAAACTGCAAGCTAATGACCCTTTCTTGTCAGGATGTAAATCTATGGAAGCTAATGGGAGACTTTAATCTTCATGGGATTACAGCACCAGGTGAACATCTGTACTTGCTTCTTCGTGGTAGAGATCTAGGAAACATGGACAGAGAACATGTCAGCTATGTCTAAGTAAAGTAGTAGAGAATGTCTGTGCTTTTTAGGTAGAGATTATTGGTTTGAGTTTTCTTTTGCCTTCACTTGGAATGGGTAGAAATTTAATCATTTGGGCCTGGGGCAAATGGTAAACTTGTTCTGAATATCTTTCACAATGGCCTACTAGATTGTGTGACGAATGGCGTTTTCTGATGCCATGTGATGCAACCAATTGTGTAACAAGTTCTGCTAGCAGATTAGATACCATAATGAAAGCAAACAGAAATTGATACAGAAAAGCTGACTGGTGCTGCAGCATTCCGTGAAGAACTTTGAAATTTCGTTGGTGCCTTTTCTTTGTGTTGTATGCTGCCTAGGCTGTCAAATAGGTCAGGTTGGGTTGAGTTCGTGTTGAACTTAAAAGGGTTGAGAAACTCTCAACCTGAACCTAACCTATTTATTAAACGGGTTAAAAATTTTGACTTATATCCGTTTATTTTTTAAACAGGTAGACCTAAAATTTACCCATTAATCCGCTTAATATAAATGGGTAAGGTTGAGGTTATCCGGTTACTCATTTACCCACTTAATATTTCAACTAAAGTATGATTATGAAGTCTTATAAACCAATCTTTTGAGTATAATGTATCATCATAATGCAACTGTTGTTATAAACCAATCTTTTGAGTACAATGTATCATTGTAATGCAACCGCTGTCCATGATTCACAAGAACCCAAACTCCACAAATACAGATGGGCTTGATCAAACCTCACATTTTCAAAATTCCCTCCAAAAATAGACGGCAATCGACCTATTTAATCCATTTAATTAAACAGGTTGAATAAGTATTTTTTTGTGTCAAAATTTTTAACCTGAATCTAGCTCGGTTAGTTAAATGGGTTAAACTTGTTAACACATTTAATTAATCGGATTGAATATCTCTACCCAAACCCACTTAACCTCGTGTTCGTTTTGGGTCGGTAATCGTGTTGGGTCAGCTTTTGACAACCTTAGTTGCTCCCCCCGGGGGCTTAGTGGTCTCCATTAAAATGTTGAGTTTGTGTCACTGAAAGATATGCATTTCTTTCGAATCACGCAAAGGAATGAGTCCTCCTGAATGGCTTCTTGTCTTAGCCTTGGAAAATCAAGCCTTGTTAAAGCCAAGAAAGCTGTTCTGGGAATGTCTTTCACCACAAAATGAAGAAAAATAAGGTTAGTTTCTCTTGAAGGTCAGCATATCATTCAAACATCAGGCGAAGTGTCATTTTTAGTGTTTGAACAGATGAAATTATTGTAGCCATCTTTGTTAGGAGGGCTAGCCTTCTTTCGTGGAAATTGCTAGTGACTGGGGTCTTCAGCCGCCCATCCAGTTCATGCAGTGAACTCATTGCAGGCCATCGAAGGCGACTAAGGAGCTAAATCACCTAACGTGGCTCACTTAGTAATACGTTCAAATCTAACTTGTTCTTAACATCTACATAGTCAATCTATCCGTTTTCTTATTTTGCAGTGGTGTCTTGTGATGCATTTTCACTCTGCACTGGACAGGACACAGACCATCTTTTTCAGTTTTCTGACTTATCTCGGTAACTATGAACTATAAAAACTTGTTTGGTGAACCCCTTGAATGAAGATTCAATGAACTTTAACGGATGGATCTTAATCATCCCTGAAAGGATGACAATATGACTTTGTGTTGCTGTCCTTGTGTGATTTTATCTGTTGCTTGTATAATTTGTAGTTTTAAGCTTCTCTGGTGAGCCCCCAATAATAGTATGTGGCGTGGATCCTATCATAAGAGCGTGGGGAGACGTAGGCAAGCTTATCTTCTAAGCACGGAGGATCTTAAGCTTCTTCAACCTGTAATTTCATTGCATTAAGTTTTGGTTTTTTTACTTCTTAATATTGTCTTTTAGCTTTTCTTGGGTACTTTTGTGGAGAAGCAACTTTGTTACACCATTTCCCATCTTGGCATGAGGAGAGCTGACTTATGTTTTGTAATAGAGCAATATGGTGGGCTTGGGCTTGGTTATCTATACCACTGCATTGCAACGGAAGAAGTTAGTCGTGCTTCAGGATCTGTTGGTCTATCATATGGAGCTCACTCTAACCTTTGCATTAATCAGCTGGTAAACCAAGGAGTTGAGCATTTATACTACATGTATCTGTGTTATGCCTTTAGATCATGACAGTGCAACTTGCTTTTTAGGTGAGGAATGGAAATCCTGCTCAGAAGGAGAGATACTTGCCAAAGGTAATACTTTGAGTTATATGATTTCTGGATAGGTTGGTAAATACTTGCTTGCTGCCATCTTGCTAACATGTGCTGTTGCGATATTCCTTTTATTATTTGTAAGCTCTTCAATGCTGCTGGGATATAATCTATTCATAAACATCGTTGTCTGCCATTTAAAGAGTTAAAAGATTAAAAATAGAAGAACCTTCCAATAGCACAACAAGAAACCTATGGCATGCCTTTTTGTGCTTTTTATGTCTAATGGTGACTTTGTATCCTTATGATTTTACCCTTCATGTCGTTGTCAAGGAAAAACTTCCAAAGTTGCCCAAGAAGGGGGGTTCGAGGAGGAAGGGAGGGTAATAGTTCAGTTCCTTTTGTAAATGTGGATTCATACATAGAAAACATAAGAATGGGTCTGCTTTATGTAGCATGACTGTCATGATTTTTCCCCAGCTTATGTTGCATTGTGGTTTGAAACACTCTGTCTTCTGTGCTTGAAGCTTATCAGTGGGGAGCATGTTGGGGCTTTGGCAATGAGTGAACCAAATGGTATGACTCCTATAGAACTTTCCTACTTAAGCTCCTGATCCACTTTCCTGCTTAAGCTCCTCATAATTGAAGTTCTTAATCTGGTGAAGGCTTGACCATGTTTGGTTAACCTGTTTACTTGCTCCTTTTTAATCATTGCTTTGGGGTCATTTCTGCAGCCGGTTCCGATGTCATCAGCATGAGATGTAGAGCTGATCGTGTTGATGGGGGATACATTCTAAATGGGAATAAGATGTGGTGCACGAATGGTCCAATTGCACAAACACTGGTATGAACAGTTTTTTTTTGGGGGGCAATAGGAGGAAAGCTCTATTAACCTGTGACAATGTATCTGTCAAGTACTGTGCATGACAGCTGCATTTTCTGGCTAGCTGCTTGTATGCTGGAGTTGCATTATTGTGGTTGATATTGTTGTACTGATGAACAGGAACTACTTATTGAGATTCAGTGTTTTGAAGTAGAATGGGACATTATCTAGTCCTACTGAGTAGTGTTTCATGATAATTCGATGGTTAGTCCATGTTCATAATGTTTGAATCTTAGAAATAGTCTTTTTAAGATCCCTCTAGAGGTCTATGGCCTATGAGTCTATCTGAGTAATGCTGTGGCTCCATTTTCGGTTACCTTAGCAAATTGTTTGTCATCCGAACTGAATAGATTGCAAAAATTAAATGAGCTTGGATTACCTTTTGAATGAACATGAATGAGCTTGTAATCTATATTACTCATAGGCTCTTCACTGTGCCCTAGCATATCGATATTGGATGTTAATACTTGGACACTTGAAATTACACTGAAATCATGAAAAGGTTCTGAACATAGTCAGATCCAACGCTTGGGAATTCTCATGTGTGAGTTCAATGAATAAACTGTAGTTGAATTTTGGGCAAGGTTTAAAATAAGATTTGTTGAGCTCAGATGAAGCTAATATTTTGGTTATTTTGTATAGCTGAACCTTTACTTGGTTGTTTACTTGTTTAAGTCTTTAAGACATGCTTAGCTCAATGTTTTAGGAAGCTTTCCATTATCTTGCATTTGGACCCAGCTACGAATTATTTTTCATCGAAAACGCAACGGAAAGCCGGCTAGAAAAAGGCTTGTTTTTGGCCTCGTCCCTTTTTCCTTACCGATGTTAATGACAAGGCATCTTGTTTGACCAGGTTGTTTATGCAAAAACTGACATGGCAGCGCGTTCAAAAGGAATCACTGCATTCATCGTCGAGAAGGGAATGCCTGGGTAAAATAGAAGATCTGTAGTTTTGAATTGGCAAACTATTTGCGTTGTACCTTTGATGATTTCCCAAATGCCTATGAACTGAGTAACTGTTGCTGAGAGACTGTCCTACGGTGAAAACACGAGCCTGGTACTTGAGTGATCAATTTTGTCATGTCTTGATACCTAAATGGCCTCTAAATGGCATTGCTATAGACTTATAGTTGTTTCCAATGTGCATTTTGCTGTATGTAGGCTTCTGAAAACTGAAAAAGAAATACATATAGGATATTGCAGCATATCTATGCAGACATGCCGTTGTAAACATCGAGGTCATTCTGACGAATGAATAATGCCTTGTGAATCAGACTGGATGTGGCTGCTTGTTCAATTTGGATGTGGTAGTATGCCTGGCTTTTCTTCCCTTATCAAGATGTTAAGGAATATTATGGTATTGCGTTCTGCTCTGGTTATTAGCAACACAATATACAAGACTCCTTTTGTCTTGGAGATAATCTAGCATTTGCTGATCGGGATCTAATCTGTTTAAGTTCATGGCATTAATAGAATATCCGAATGGGAAGTGATTACATTTGATGCTTTGCCATATTGCTATCACCAACCTTGACTCTTTGCTGCTCGGAAACTAACGCTTTTCTCATTCGAGCTGAGAGAAACTTGTAGTGTACATTTGTTGACTTCATTTTTTAATTCTTCATTGTTACCTTATCTCCTTTTACACCAACTGCAGATTCAGTACTGCCCAGAAGCTAGACAAGTTAGGAATGCGAGGAAGTGATACGTATGTGTTCGTTCATTTGTTTTGGGTTCTGATCTGGATGATTTATTTACGTGTGCCATGCTGTGCTAATACTTTGTTGTTGAATGGGTAACACCTTGCAGATGCGAACTTGTTTTTGAGAGTTGTTTTGTGCCCAAGGAAAATGTTCTTGGAGAGGAAGGAAAAGGTGATAAGCCATGTTCTGACTTCTATCTGCTGTCAGTTGGATGATTCTGACAGTTTTAATAGAGAGCTGCAACTCAAGTAGCACCAGACATTAGAATTGTCTTCAGGGCTTGTAGCCCCCCATCCCTGGCGGGCTGTCCAAAGGGTATGGGACACTTTAGTCATAGTGCAGAGAAGAATGTTAAGTGATTAAGAAATTGGTTGGTTGAATTGATTGATCAACTAAACCATGTAAGATGGTCAGGTCATTTTATACCTTTCCTTCCACCCTGCTCATAATGCTTTGAGTGGACACTACAATTTTTCATGATGACTGACCTTCAAAGCGAAAAGCAAACATTGCTGAAAAGAGGAGCCTTCCCCTCTCTCTCTCTCTCTCTCTCTCTCTCTCTCTCTCTGAGCTCTGAAAGAGGCCTAAGCAAGAGTTAAGGCAAACAATGTGGCTCACCTTATCAACTTTGTTAAAGAATTTAGTATGGCTGACCCTATGTTGGAGTTCCTAACATCTCCTCTCCTACCAGGGGTTTATGTTATGATGTCAGGGCTAGATTTGGAGAGGCTTGTCTTGTCTGCTGGCCCTCTTGGTATTATGCAAGCTTGCCTTGATGTTGTTCTTCCTTACATTCGACAGAGGGAGCAGTTTGGGCATCCAATTGGTGAATTTCAGTTCATTCA
>JAKOGI010000586.1:77500-82500 GCA_029747015.1 Carnegiea gigantea | reverse complement strand
GGGAGGTTTTATCTAGGGTAGAGGTTGGATTGTCATATGGTCTCTACATATCCAATAATGCATTTATGACTTGACCACTAATTCAACAACCCAGGATATGCTATTTCAGATGGGGTCATCCGTTACACGGTGTCTAGTTCTTGTGGTTTACGGAATACGATATGGTAAGTAACATGGGTTCCATAAGGCAGCACTTGAAGTTACTAGGCTAATGCCTCACTTGATACCTACGTCTGTAATTAACGAAACAGGAGACCTTTGGTACGGTGCATAGTTAAAAGAATCACATCTAGACACGCTAGTCATAGTAGCTTAGCTGGTGGAAAGTTCTATCCTAGGTCGTCATATGAAGTTGGTTATCTGGGAACATGCAAGGAAATGGCATGCTCATGGACGTGATTCTAGGCCCTTTTCAACCCTTATTAGAATATCATAGGTATATATTTTTTTGGTCTTGGATCCTCAATTTTACTGCAGTCGAGCCACTGTTGGCCTAATAAGAGGTAGAACTCTCTCATTACAGATTTTTTATCATTCATAAGACTTAAACCTGAGACTTTGCTTAAGGGGAGTAAGTGTCAAACCACTTGAACCAACCTGTGTTGGTGAATGTCACAGGTATATAATGCAACCCAACGAAGCCACATCAGGTCATTCATTTCGACTGATCATATTAACAGCCATGTTTCACAATTCGATAAACAAGTGATACAATAAAGACTCCAATACGACTACAAGCACGCCTAGGACATCATTATGTCACATGAAGTACATAGGCAATCATATATTCACGCAGGTGCAGATCTCTAAGATCGCAAGGTATTAGTACACAGAATGGTAGCATCACAACACGTCAAATTGAACAATCCCACAACACCAATGAATGTAGGCATATAAGCTAACAAAAGCACAACACTAAAGCTTCCCCATGAAGCTTATCATGTAATCTGTAGTATATTCAATCATGTCATGCTATGACACATATATCAGTCATGCCAACGATTATGTTATGCAACTCACTCATCAAGTTTAGAGTAAAGAATTCAATGATGATCTTAGTGTGCTAGCATGCCACCCTTGCTAACCATGAAACATACAAGACTAAATGTATACAAATGCAAATTCTTACAATCACTAGAGTATGTACTAATGTATGCGCATCCAGCCACTCAAGCTATAACACGAGATACTAGAAATCATGTAGTGCAAATAATAACCGAACAATCATATCGTGTAACAATCACATAAAGCTATATCATTGGTATAATTGAACCACATACCTAACCAAGCTCAAGCTAAACAACACCAAGAAGTTCATTTACTGAGCAATTCATTCACAAAACACACCAAGGACCATCTCATAATGAAACTAATTAACTATATAAGCTCCTATGAGGTTTACATTGCATAGAATGCCATATTTATGCTTTAAAACACAGACTTCTAGTATTGTCACACAAAAAGATATTTAGACGGGCATATGCGAGCATGAGTCCCTAGTTTGCAACCTATGGTCAAAGTTAATCCTTGAGGCTTTTCCAAAAATGACTAGAAGTTAGTAACCAAAAACAACTCTGAGTTCTCAGGATGTAACTGACAACTTGTTTCGCTATGTGAGACAATCATAGGATTAGGAGGATGTGTTTTAGACAATGATAGAGGCACCAGAGCTAATGCAACGACATTAATGGCCCTATGGGTATGCCTAGGTGGTCTATATGACACATCCATCCCAACGGGGGTCGTGGGGATTTTAAGGACTTACAATACACAAGAAATGTTCAACCACCTATGAGGAGTTCTGGCTTCTGAACTTCGTATTAATACTTAGGAAAACATTGGTAACGTATGGATCACTCACTGTGACGGGAGACATACATAGGGTGACAATTGAAATTTCCAAAGTCCGCCAAGTTCTTCTTTTTCTTTCTAGGTGTATTAGGGTTCAGTCTAACCAAAATATTGCCATATGAGTAGCAACCTATCTGATAGGAAGCAAAAAATATACCATGTAAACAATGCCGACCACACATAGGACAATATTGACAATGTACAGGTAGTAATAACAGTAATACAAGACAACAGAAACGGCACTAATGCAATGGTCAACATGACTTTACCATTACCACTCAAATGTGCATGCATGCGTAAGAAAATCTCACCTAATTTTCTTAAGCACTTCAGTATTCACACAAGTGTACCATCTAGTAGGACTTTCAACATAGAAAATTATCTTTAGTCTCTTTCCTAATCGTTCATCGTTAGCAAATCCAGTGATGTTTAAGTCTCAGCATGCATACACTCACAAACGGCATCCAATCACACATAAGAACACATACTCCTAAGTCTAAATACATGCATGATCACAGAATGGATGCATGTCTTCAACTGCGAAGGCAAAACCTAACTCAGTAATTAGAAAAGACTTTAAAACTCCAAATTTTTGAGTTTCGAAAATAGAAAATAGTTTAACCGTTTCTAGCCTCCTTCCCACCAACATTTAAGTACATGTGCTCACTCCATTATAGTGCTCGAGGAGCAAATTGTATGTAAGGGCACGGAATGGGCTTAGAGTTAATTATTTTCAAGCTTTTAAGTTCAAAGCCAAGCATATCTTCAACTACATTATCAAGGATGCATGCGTGAAATAGTTACGAATAGAGCCTACACTTAGCTAACTCATGAGTGCGTAGGTCATCTAACTCATATTCCCACACTTTCAATCAATCAACTTACTCTAATCACACAATGATGAATCAGTCAAATAAGCCTAAGCACCAAATTTACACTCAAAGGTACACCACATGTCATGTCGTCACATAAGTACCTAGATGGCTATATGAAATCAAGACTACGTTCGCGGCTTATGGTTGCAGGACCCTGCTCTTATACCATCTGTAACACGCCTATAGAATTGTTAATGATTTCTTAAATTTTGGAGCAAAAAAAATAGAGTTTCGCCTAAAAATTGATTATAACCTAGGCTTAAAGCCTTACGTTAGATACTTGCGATAATAAAAAGTATAAAAGACATATCTAAACAAGCTCGACGACTACACGCATCAGACCACAATTATACGGCCATACGCACGAAGTACACAAACTGAAAAACTAAAGAGAGAAAGGAAGAACTGAAAAGTACAACTCAACGGATCACCCATTTGGAGAACTGGGGTTTACATCCGGGAATCAATTAATTACAGCAAAACAATGATTATCTACTCAGATGGTTGGCTCACATGTCCATTCAAAGCAGCGACTAGAGAATATGTAATACTTGGTTTAAAGTAATGAACTCACATATGCTCAAAACTTATGAATCAATCACATTACACTCATGAACTTACATGTTTGTACAAATGACCATTCTACAAAGCAAATGGGAGATCCCAACTTGATTTACTTGAATTGGCGACTTGTATACATCTTTTAAGAATAATTAGATTTGGGAAAAGGGAGAAATAGAGCCACACGCTCAGTGGATTATCTGCAATCCCGAAAATCAAAATAGCTACATACAATACACTAATAGCAATCACACTGAATTCATACTTAATATTAGCATATTAAGCATTCACGATCAATTAACAACTAGCTAACCCTTAATACAACCCAAGAATGGCGGGAAGGTAGCCCATTCGACTTGTGTGTAAACAATTTAACATTCGAGACGTTCATTTGGGTGGCCGATTTGAGCTCTTTAGCATAAAAGTGGAAGGAACGACCGAAAAAGGGGGAAAACCCTTACTTAAACCAAGTCAAGTCATTACAAAACTCATTTCACATACAGAAAGCCGTTTAAGATTTAATGGAAGTACTTCCAAAGAGTATCTTAACTTTTTCAAGCTCTTTCCCTGACATAATTCAGAAACAAGTAGTTTCTAACACATAATAAGTAAGAAATCACTTTTAAGGAATCATATTCACTTGTTAACGCTCTCTTCATGTGAGTCTCATAACTTATGACTCATGGTATCCCTGGGCCCCCTCATGGTCACTAAACTTTCACCCTCATCAGGGTTTCCTAGGGTTTCCTAGGGTTTCCGTTTCTGGATCTATTCCCTAGAAATTAGGATTCCCGCATACCAGGTGGTACCTAAACTGTGTCCATGCCTTAGCACTAGCTTCCTAACCCAAAACATTTTGAGCATGAAAGTTCATTTTAAGCATATAAAATGGGTCTTGTTTGCAAAAGTTAGATTTACGGCAACCACCGTGGTCATAGGAAGTTAGCGACCGTTGCCCCCACACAAACCACCAAATCCTGCTTTTCTAAAACAACTTGGCTCACTTATTTTGAAGAGCCCACAAACATCTAAGTGCAACTCGCTTTCACAATGTATGAACAATTAGTAAATAAGTTTCATTGAAAGCTTTTTACCAATATGAACCCTTAGTTATAGAAGGAATTAATAGCACCTTGGATGTAAAACAAGTCCTCAAGCACTCGCAGTCACATGTATAAGCAAACTCATGTTTAAAATGTTTATTGGGAGGTTCTCAAAATTTCATTTTAAGAATCAAGTGTTATTCACATCTTTTAAAATCAGGCCTATTCATTTAAATGAAAAAGAAAGGTTTTGTCCCCTAAGTTCTTCATCAAGTTTGGACTTTACTCATTTGAAACTCACGCATTTAAAACGTCAACCTTTTAAGCCAAAATCATAAATTCAATTTCGGATATTATGCCAGCCAGGAACAATCCCACAACTACATGCATTAGGTACAACAATCACTTGCACAAGCATTCAAGGAAATCCACCGGTGCAGGTTCAGGTTCGATTAACTTCGGAGCTACTTATGACAAACACTTATCAAAAGCGGAAACAAGACAGCCATGAGTGTAATTCAGGTTCGGTTTAGGTGCGATTCGATTCTGATTCAGTTCGGGTTCGGTTCGATTGAGGTTCAGTTTTAGTTCAATTCAGGTTCAGGTTTAGTTTGATTTAGGTTCAGTTTAATTAAGAATAGGGCTGTATTGGGGCGAGCAATTGCCCCAT
>JAKOGI010000586.1:0-72500 GCA_029747015.1 Carnegiea gigantea | reverse complement strand
TGGGGGGGTTTTGGACGAAATTTAGTGTTGAATGCAGTAGTGAAATCGATTTGGGATGAATATGAGGGATTGGGCGCGAATTTGGGGTCTAGGTTTTCCGGTAGTTAGGGTTTCGCGAATTGCGGTTGGCAGATTTTGGGCTTTTAGGGTTTCGGGTAGCGGCTAGGGTCGGTGAGTGTGAAGTGGTGGTCGACCAGGTGATCCGGTCAATAGGTGGTCGTCGGTGTTGGTGGCCGGTGCGTTTTGGTGGTGGTTCGAAGGGGTTGCTTGCACGGCTATGGTTTGCAATTGGGCCTTTTAGGGTTCCGGCGAGTGGCCGGCGGTGGTGGAGGTTAGGTGGTGGTGGGCCGAGGCTGCCTGATCGAGGGGAGGTGGTGGGTGGTGGTGGTCGACGGACGGTGAGTGCGAACAAAGGCTTGGCAAGTGTGCGCACAGTGGACTAGGGTTTCTGGGTTTCCTTTTTTTTGTTTTTGGTAATGAACGAGAAAGGAAGAAAAAGGAAAAGGGAAATCAAAGGGAAGCCAAAACAGAAAAAACTTGAGTAAGAAAGTGTAAGACCTGCATTCTTTATCTGTACGTTACCTGATTGTCTTGCCTTTTTGACGTTATAAATTCGTATTTTTATTAACTATACGAGTTAAATTATTACTGATGTGCTTATGTGAACGGTAATTTTATTAAAATGAATACTTTTGTCGCTATTAATGTTATTGTTATTAGTTCGAAAATGTTACGATGATTTTTAATAAGCGTTAATAAGAATTATTATCGAGTACTAAATCAAGTAGGAACCCGAATACGATTAGGTTGTTAACCTTAGAATTAGTTTCGTGATTTATTAAATCCAACCTTGACGTGTTTAGGATTGAATAATCGACGAATGATTGTGTCATCAATTCGGGTTAGGATATGAGGTACGAGATTAGAATTAGACCAGCGGAGTTAGTTGAATGGGCAAGCAATAGACAAAAAAAAAAAAAACAATAATATATATATATATATATATATATATGACATAGAACTAAAAGGGGGCTAAACCCCCTTCTTCTTGCTGGGCACGCACGAGGGGGGGATTTGGACCCCAGCCAGGCGACCCTCTACCGGAACGCGAGAGAGAGAGAGGGGGGGGGACGGCGGTGAGCCCCACGCCGGCGACTGGCCGGCCGCTGCTTGGAGGAAACAATCTCACACAAGCAACCCGTAGAACCGAGTAGAAAGAGGGAGAGGTCGGAGAGGTCGAACGAGAGGGAGGAACGAGAGGAGAAAATGACGGCAAAGGAGGCGGAGGGTGACCACCGGCTGCCACAGCGGCGAGACACCGACGAGGGCAAGTCGGGAAGGACGGTGGCCGCCTGTTCGTTGCCGGCGAATAGGAAGAGAGGGAAGGGTTGAGGAGTTCGAATTGGCGGTGATAGCATGCCGATTGGGGGTCTGTTCGCGGGGGTTAGGCGTGACATCAACAAAAGAGTCGAAATTCGGGTTTTGAAGCCATCCAAATGTAAGAACCGCACTTTCTCTATATTGTCGCCTAACTGGTTTCGTTGCTAAGATCGTCAAGTTGCATTTTAACTGTTTTTATTAAGCATTTTATGTTGTGATTGTGTGTGTTTAACAATAAGGTTTACTAAAATGAAACATCGTTATTCCATTATTACTGCTATTAACGTTAGTAGTTTGCAACGTCTTTAGAATCAATTCAAACTCTTGCCCTTCAAAAACGTTAATCGTTAATTTTAATCAATTTTCGAATTAGATTTAAAAGCCAGTTGTAGGACATTTCAACTTGAGTTTAGTGTAAATCGTTAACAAGTTTGGAGATTAGAACCCAGCAGTTATTGTATTAGTTGAATCAAAAAAAAGGGATCAACTAAATGAGTAAAGGGGGGGGGGATCGACATTTTGGGCAAACCCGAGACCCCGACCCCCTCTCCTTCTCGCACTCCCTCTCTCTACTTCGCGCTCTCTCTCTCTCGCGGGTCACCGGTCGTCGCCTGGCGTCACCGCGGGCCGTCACGTGTCGCCGGCGAGAGAAGGAGCCCGTCCGACCCTCGTCCACGCGTTGCCAGTCGCCAAACACCACCAATCCTCCTTCCCCCACGTCGGACAACCGAGCCAAATTCGAGACCCACGCGTCAGCCACCCTAATTCCGCCACCCACGTGCCGGAATCCGGTCACCCACACCGGATTCGGCTTCCTCTATAAATCTGGGGGTCGGATTCGACCCCAAACACCCTCAAACGCAACCAAAAACGCCACCAAATCGAGAGCTAGGGTTCGGATTTTCAAGCTAACGGGCCAGGGTTCGGGTTTAGTAGAGTGGGGCATCTGGTATTTGTTGTTTAAGGTTGAAATTAGGCTAATCCAGGTAAGTGTTTCTCTCCTTCTAAGCTATTACTAATTTCACAAATGTTTTAGCAGATTGGGTCTTGCATGTCAGATTAGGCTAGCCAAGATTTGCTAGAAATGTGTTGCTTGAAATTGTAATTTGAGATGAATCATATATGATTAGCTTCGAATTGAATCAATTTTGTTAATTCATGCATGAGATTTAATTTCGAAACGAATTATATATGTTTAGCTTCGATTCAAATCAATTTAGGGGAATTATGCTTGAAATGTTAATTCTAGGTGGTTTATATATGTTTAGCTTCAATTCGAATTAATTGACGTAGATTATGACTGAAATATTAATTCGAAATGAATTATGTATGCTTAGCTTCGATTCAAATCAATTTAGTTAATTCAAGCTGAAAGTTTTAATTCGAAGTAAGGCAAGTATGTTTAGCCTAGATTCGAATTTATTTACTTAATGCATGCTTGAAGATGTCATTCGAAATGAATTATAAACGCTTAGAATTAACGTGTATATGATTAGTCGTGTCATAATCGTATATGAATCATAATCATATATGAATCATAATCATATATGAACTTCGAAATGAGTCGTAAATATTTAGAATTGACATATAAATATGCTTAGTTATTTCAAAATCGTTGGTTAACTTCAAAGTGAATTGTAATTGTTTAAAATCAACGTATATGAAAGTTTAGTTGTTCCATGATCGTTTATAAACTTCGAAGTGAATCGTCTTATGTTTAAATAGAGACTTGATTCATGTTAAGCTTGAAGGGCATGAATAGTTAAGCTTGAATGACATGAATATGCTTAAATGTAACTTCAAATCGATACTTGTCTATTTGATTGAATTATGCTTATGAAACAGCTCTGGAAATAATATTTGAATGATGAACTAAGCATGTTTATGTCCCTTAACTGAAATATATGAATATAATCGTGTTTCATGCTTAGTTGGATTAACTTAGCTTGCTAAACGTCCGTTTCAAGTTAAGATCGTATGAATGCCTATTATATATGTATGAGTGTATGGTTATAACCGTTGGTTGCAGCCCACTACTAATTGTTAGTTGGTTAATCGGTAAGTCTGGCATTGGTAAGTTTCATGAGTTTATGTATTGCTGTTCAGTATGTCATAATGATTAGGATGCTAGATTGTGAAATATAAAACCGAGATGGTAGTTGGATGGCTGGAGGTAGAACTATGAGTGGTTCGAGGTCCTTGTGGTACGGTGCTTGTGAGGAGGGAGTTCGGGTTGTGAATTGACCGCAATCGTGTGGATTGCGAGGTCATGTGTGGCTCATTGTGTTGAAATGAATACGAAGTGTTTAAATGTGATATGTGTATCCCCTTTCCTTTGTATGATTAAGATGTAACATATGTGTGCAAAGATGATATTTTGGCAAATGACCTTTCATGTGTTTTAAATGAATAATAGCCATGTCTAGTAGCGAGTAATGGCCTATTTTAGCTATTCAAACAATGTTTGGGAGGAATCTCTAAAACGTTTCAGAAATGGTGTGAGTTGCAAGACAAATGATTTCATCGCAAGAAACTGCAAACTACTAATCGTTATGACCATACGCTTTCCTTGGCTAAGATAATGTGCTGTGGACACTATGTTATGAATGATGACTGCCTAGGGATTACGTCCTGGTATTAGGAAACCCTATAAGACCCTGATGAGGGTAATGGTTCAATATGTTTATGTAGCCATCCCGGGAGTAAGAGCTTATGTGTGAGCGTTTGGTCTCACTATGGGGTTCGAGAATAGATCTCACCCAATCAGCACCCTGTAATGATCTTATGCCACAAGTATTTTCCTTACGAACGAGAAACGCAGTTGGCAATTGCCGTCTTAAATGTTTTATGAAAAGAAAGGTTGAGGGCCATCTAGTGGTCGATTGAAAGAAAGATGAGCCGTTTCTATGAGTCGTAATACGACTAATATGAATGAAATGCTTTTGTTTTATATGAATGAAAGCCTCAAGAGACCCCCCCCAAAAAAAGAAGGATGGTTTCTTCATAAGACAGGAAGGGATTTCAAAGTATGGTGATATGTGATCTCAAGTAATGTGTGGTCAAGTTCTCATGTTTGCTTCAGATAGTTATGTTTGCATCAAGTCATCATGTTTGCGTTAAGTAGCTATACTTTAGAAAGTGCATATCGAATGAATAAGTATTAATGCATCAAACATTCATGTCTTTATGGTGTCTTCTAAGTTAGTAAATCCTTAACATGCCAACATTCTTCGCATTAAGAACACTTTATGTTTAATAATATGGTTAAGTGCCCCTAATGCATATCACATAGCTCAGCGCAACTTGAATACCACGTAAATGTCACCGAATGAATACTAGAGGTTATAGTACTTGTAAAGGGTCTGCTTTAGGGAGTGGAGGGGGCACTTATTGAGCACGTGGTGACTCACTCCATTTCCTTTCCCCTTTTTTCCCTAGGTAATGAATGAAAGATTATGCTTGCTACTTGCTTACGGGCGTCCAGTCTTCCTGGAAGTGTTCCTATGCTGCTGTGTGATGAAGCTGCCATTTCCTTCCTTTTGGTTGATGTAATGTAAATGGTAAACATGTAATTGGCTCTGGTCTAGCCGCGAACCATGTAACGATCTGTATGAATGTTGTAAGGGCATAAGCCTTAGTCCCGGGGGTGTGCCCCGTGGAGGACTCTTGTTTTTTTTTTGTAAATTAATTAGTATAATGTCTCCGGGTACCCCTCAACTTGTGTCTAAAATTTTATAAACATTGCAGTTTTAGGCAGAACTCTTGCAGTTTCGCTCCAAGAATTCCTTAGCTAACCTAGGGCTAGGTGATTATATAAGGAGATCTTCAGTCACGACAGCCTTAGGGGTCTCCCTCGGGGGATCCTGGCGGTGTAATGTCTCTCTGGGATAGAGGGGTGTTACACCAAATCAAGCCCAGAAGCCTTTAGAATGGGTCTTTAGCTTCGATTCGAGGTGTGTGTTTCTCGCCTCCTAAACATTAGTAAATTCAAAGAGAGAGAAGGGTTGAGGAGCTCGAATTCGCGGTGATAGCATGCCGATTGGGGGTCTGTTCGCGGGGGTTAGGCGTGACGTCAACAAAAGAGTCGAAGTTCGGGTTTTGAAGCATCCAAATCAAGCCCAGAAGCCCTTAGAACGGGTCTTTAGCTTCGATTCGATGTGGGTGTTTCTCGCCTCCTAAATATTAGTAAATTCGAAAAGGTTTTAGCCATTGAGTGATGATGCATGTTAGTCTAGGGTTAGTTAATTGGGATTGTGATGATTGATTAAGCATGCTCTGTTTAAGCTGAATTCAATTTAAATCGATGCATGTTAGTTTAGAGTTAGGCAGATGAATTGGACTGATTTTTATGCCTAAGGTTGCCGTAAATCGATGTATGTTAAGTTTAATTAATTCATGTCTGAAAGTAACTTCGAAATAACCTAATGATGCTTTGAATCGATATATGTTGGTTTAGTTAATTAATGCTTGAAAGTGGCTTTGAATCGATATATGTCAGTTTGGTTAATTCATGCTTATAAGTGACTTCGAATAACCTAAGGATTCTTTGAATCGATGCTTGTTTATTTAGTTAATTCATGCCTGAAAAGTAGTTTCGAAATAATATATGAATACTTTGATTCGATACTTGTTTATTTAGTTAAATCATGCTTGAGAAGTAGCTCCGGAAATAATCTATGAATGTTTTGAAATGATGCATGTTAGGTCGGTGATCCATGTTTGCGAATGACCTTTGAAATGACCTAGGAATGCCTTAAAACGTTGAGTGCTAATCCGGTTAATTCATGTTGAAAAGACCTTGAAATAATCCAATGATCTTAATTAAATTAAATAGACTTGAAAGGCCTTAAATGCGCTCGGATTCGCTTTTGAAAATGCCCCAGAATGAGCGTGTTTACTCCTTAATCGTGATCAATGTATGCAAGTTAGTTTCATGCCTTGTTGTTCATTTTGGGCCGTTGGGGGCCTTATTTATGTTAATAAACTATACATGTTATATAAGCCGTATTGAATCGCTAAATGGGTGTCGCTGGCTCGGTAAGTACATATGCCCTATTACACATTTCTTTATGACTTTCATGATAATATGCTGTGGTTATAGAATTGAAAACCGAGATGGTAGTCGGATGGCTTGAGAACGAACTAATGAAAGCTTTTGAAGTTCTTGTGGTCGGTGTTGTGTGAGGAGGGAGCATGGGTTGTGATTAACCGCAATCGTGTGAATTGCGAGGCCATGTGTGGCTTATTCAGCTGAGTTGATTATGAAGTGATTGAATGTATTACGTGCAAATCCCCTCTCCTTTATGTCATTAAGTTGCATCTTGCGAGTGAGGGTAAGTTTGAAAAAGAAGGTTTTCGTGGTTGTAACTAATAGTAGCCATAACTATTAGCAATCAATGGCTTATTTTAACTATACAAATACAGTTTTGTGAGTGAACCTGCGAGAACGGGGGAATCCCTAAGGAGTTTAAATAAAAAGAGAGTGCGTTGTATGAAAAAGGATTTCGCTGTGAGAGGCAGCAAACTTATTAGCCGTTATAGCCATACGCTTTAAATTGGCTAAGATAATGTGCTTTGGACAATATGATATGAATGATGGGAGTGAACTCGCTTGAACGGGGGAATTCCTACCCTAGGAAATAAGTCCTAGTACTAGGAAACCCTAGAAGACCCTGACGAGGGTAATGGTCCAATATGTTTATGTAGCCATCCCGGGAGTAAGAGTTTAAGCGTGAGCGTTAGGTCTCACTATGGGGTTGAGAATAGATCTCATCCAACCAGCACCCTGTAATGATCTTATGTTAGAAGTATTTTCCTAATAAGCAAAGAAAAGCAGCCAGTATTTCCATTTTAAATATTTCAGAAAGAAGGAAAGTTTTTAAGGGCCATTAAGAGGCCAGATTGAATGAAATGTGAAAAGCTTATAAGGGTCATTACAGGACCAATACGAAAGAGATTCTTTTAAAGAATATGAGCCTTAAAGGGGCTAAGAAAAGAGTTTTTATGAGCCTAAAGAGGCTAAGTAAAGTGTGTTCAGAAAAAGAAAGAAGGATTCTTGTGCATGTCTTGTGATTAAGATTCTAAATACAACATGGCCATATCCTTGTAATGCATCGAGCACATGAGTTTGAGCGTGGATGTTTTGTGAAAGAAAGCTCTTTGCATAATCCCTATTCCATGTGTTTAAGCATCTCGTGTAAGCGAATTGAATAGACAAGGCATAAATCACGTATTATATCACATGGCCTATAGTTGGGAATTAACGAAATTCTCTGCCGTTCAGAAATAAGAAAGGAAGATCTCGCTGTGTATCATGTCCTTATTTTATGAATGAGTGTTTGAATGAAAATTCAAGACAGACATGGTTATGTCCCTAATGAATCAAACATTTAAGCTTTGAATGTGCATAACCCGTGAAAGAAGGTTCTGTGCTTAGCCCTCATTGCTTGCTTATGTGTTTGAGTGCCTGGCTTTAAAAGAGATTTCGTTATTTAGGGACTTAAGAATGAGTTTGAGCTGCTAGAATAAAGTTTAGGGGTAACACCCGTCCTTGAGGATTATGATTGCCTAATATGATAGTAATACATAAGCACGTGATATGTGTCTATTAATTGGATTATTGCCTGCAACGGTTTTGTTTTTAAGGAGTCGGGGAATACTCACTGAGCGTGTGGTTGCTCATCGCATTACTCTTTTCCCTTCTTTCCTAGGTTTTCATTATGGCAGGTAGAAGTCAATTTACAAGTGTCAAGTCGGAGTCTACCCTTGCTTGATAAGGTGTCACATGTGCACGTATAGAAGTGGATTTACGTGCTAAATGACGTAACATGATGTATTCCTAGTTTGTAATTGCATGTAAACAAGTATTCTAGTTCATGTAATGCATATTATTTATAAGTCGCTCTGTATGGCCATGTGAGCCAACCATCTTATTAGTTAGTTGTCCTTTTAGTTAAAGTTGTCTATATTTTGGGATGTAAACTCCAGTACTATGGTTGTGTGAACCGTTGAGTTGTATCTTTTATTTCTCCTTTATTAATTAACTATATTGATTGATGTACTCCGTTCGAGTTGTTCGTTGAGTTATAAACTCCGACGTGTAGCTGTTGAGCTTATTTTAGGGTTCTTTACGCTTCTGTTGATTGCAGGGGTTTATTGTAAGGCTTTTAGCATGGGAAATGGTCAGTTTTTAGGGGAAATTCTGTCTGTTTTGCCTTAGGAATTAAGTAGGAAGTAAGAAAACGTTCCTAGTCCTAGGGCTGGGGGTGTTACAGAAAGGGTTTCGCAGCGATTAGGATCAAAATCTCTGATGCCAAATCGATGTAGGACGCTCCAAGAGCAATTCCCATACCTAGAAATTACATAAGAACTTTCGAAAATTCAATAATTCAATTCATTCAAGTGTGTCTTTCCCAATGCACGAGGGGAGTTTATATAGGAATCAATACAACTGAAAAAAGGAATATAAAATAAATCCAAAGATTATGATAAGATTACGATAACTAAAAATAATCTAAGAAAATAAAAAAGATTTTATCCTAAAAGAGAATTCCTAGATTACGAAATCTCCTATTTTTCCTAGAATAGGAGATACGACGTCTATATATATATATATATATATATATATATATATATATATGTACATAGATGTGTGTGTGTGTGTTTATGTAGATTTACACGCATCTTTGCGCACGCACACGCATGCGCACACTACAAACACAAGCACTCACGCACATAGTCAGTATGAAGTATGAATGCTGGCTGCTTGATCCACCCTGAAAGGTGTTAAGCTATTGCTTGTCTCACGTCTTTGTTGTTGTTGCTGGGATCGCAATATATCCTCTACCTTGTCCCTTAAAATTGTACCTGCATATTTTCCTGTTTTTGATGTTTAGCATGACAGGTTGTGGTTGTTTCTTTTGCAGGACTGTGCTGGTGTTATACTCTCTGCTGCTGAACGGGGTACACAGGTTGCACTGCAGGTGAAAGGCTTCTAATTTGTTCACGCTTATATCATCTGATCCTATCAAGGATGGGTGAATACACCTTGCCCTCGTTCATGCACCTTGAGTGAAAGATGTTCTCCCTTTGCTCTTCATGGTTGCTGATGAGACCATTCAAAGTCCTCCTTAGGGCAAAAGCAACTCTCTTTCATCTGACGTTTCCACAACTTCCTCTATTTCCTCCATTAGATAAGCTTCTTGTCTTGCTCTTCTTCCTCCTTGTGGGTTGCCTCTTACTCGGCCGACGTAACATAATAAGGCTTCTATTTGGGTAGTCCGTGGCTAACACTTGTAATGCCTCTTATTAATGTTAGAGCTGGGAGTAGAGAAAGGCGTCCTTTTAGGTAGAGCTTCTCAAACTGCCTTGCCTTGAGTACTCTTCTGCACTCAAGCTTCCTTGTTGAAGATTATGAACCGTGGAATAGCCATCTTGGAGGTGGGAAGGAGGGAGAAACTGGACTTTCAGTTTGGTTCTCATCTTCTCCCAATTTCTAGTCTTGGGTTTCTTCCTCTTCGCCCTTTATTAGCAAGATTTCCCCAACACAACCATGCATATTTCCTTAGCTTCACAGCCATAAGCTGGACCGTTTCATTTTCAGGTAGGTCTTTGTAATAAAAAATCCTTTCCACCGTTTGAAGCCACTCCAACAGCTCATCTAGATCTAAACAGCCTGCAATCTCCGGGATTTCCACCTTGAAATCTTGGGAATGAATATGGGTCCACTTAAGGAAGCAAAGGGGTTGCTGTCCTACTAAATTGCACCTTGAGATTTAGAGGACCTCAAAGAGGAAAACGAGGAATACTGAAGATTTCGCCTGTTGTCCCTCATGGAATCAGCAAGTATGGTTCCTCAAGTACTCATTTTGAGCTTTGCTCTCTTCACAACTCTTCAGAAGGGCTTCAAACCTCTCTTCAAAGGTCATACTTCCACTCATGGTGAGAGCAGTACAACTGTATTTTTGTGGACCGCGTTTGTGTTTGCACTAAAGAGGTAGCGTTTGGGGTTAGGAACTTCGGCCTAGCATGGTTAGCCAAAACATGTGCCAAAACATATTTAAGGGCCTGATCATTTCATCGGTTAGCTACACCCTCTCAAACTCTCTCAAACGTAAATTTCTATTTCTAAATGACTAAACACTATTTGTAATCGCTGTGTGAACTTGCTAACTATTTCTAATATTGGTGGAGTATTTTAAAGATGAAATCAGTTGTACGGGGATTGACTACAAATTAAAAAAAACCCTAAGAAGATTTATGTCGTTCCAAGCGCTTCTAAACGCTGAACGCTCCCAAACATGAGTCATTATTTCCAGACGCTCCCAAATTTTGCAGAACTCTTCCAAGTGTTGGCAAAAGCTCGCAAATGCTAACCTCAAAACCTAAGTGCTTTTGAACATTGTCACTGCTCTTAAACGCTACTAACCCCTAAATGTTAGTTTTAAACGCTGAAACGAATAGACTTTTATGAGAGAATCACAAATTCAAGCTAAAACAAACCCCTAAGCAAACAAAAACATGAAATAACAAAACCCCACAGATAAACTGGTTTAATTAAGGATAAAACATATCATCTTAACCAAGGCTAGGGCCCTTAATCACTCTTTGGGATGAGACATACCACTAAAGGATGAATAAGGCTCATTTGATAACCATTTTTTTTGGCCAAAATAAAAATAAGCGAGAGAGGATCGACGAGGGGACTAAGGATCATAAAGGCTGAGCTTCATTCATCAAATCTAGATGTTACATCTCTAAGCGCTCATATATGTAATGGGAAAATAGCCTTAGAGTCATTACATAGAGCAAAAAGTAAGAGGAAATGCCGCCAATGCCATCCACGTAAAGTATGGAGGTACAGAAGTTGAAAAGTACATCTTATATCTTTCAGTTATCTGACTTCCAGCCGTCATATTTGCTGATCTACTTGCCTAGATTGGGTGGGAACAAATTCTTTGGAAAACTTAAAGCCGGTAGTTTCTTATGGCTTAAGTTACACTTGATTTGTAGGAGCCAATCCAGGGATGTGAGGTGAGAATGCCAAGCGGTCAAAACTGGACCAGATTTGGCCACTTTTCGGTTTTACACCCTTTTGCTTGTTTGCACCTACTTTAGCTTGGACTCTGTTCATGGCCTCACAGTCAACATAAAAATGTCCCCGGAAAGTGGGTTCCTGGTTTCTTCAATGATGATTAAGCTTGAATAATCAAAGCTCACAAAATGAGGCATGTTTAGACCCACTTGAACAATTTTTTCTCTCAAAATCTCTTGAACATTTTGAGCCAACCTTTAAAAACATTAGGAGTAGGGCTAGCAATGGAGTGACCACATGGCAGATTTAGCTGTACCCTCACCTATACTCATTTTCAAAATCCGTACCTATTTCCATGTCCATACGCAATGGGTGTTGTAAAGCTATACCTATACTTAGGTATAGCGAGTATGTAGGTTTAATCGGGTACATATAGACCAAAAAGAAGTAAACTCATTTATTATCCATATTCAACACCAAATATCCAATACTTCATCTTAACACCAACCTTCTAATAACATATCATGTCACACCAAATACTAGTGCTGGCAAAAATTTGTCCGCCTATTGAATATGTTCGATTTGGAAAAGGTTGAGTAAGATGAATTTTTCGTCTGAATTTTAAATTTGGACGCAACATTTTTCATATTTCTATTATTCGAACAGCCCAAATTTAGCCTTGGTTGAATTGTTCGATCTAAAAATCGGGTATTGATCATCAATTTCTCCTTCGAATTTTGATGTTGTTCGATGTTTCTGATCTGAATTGAACTTAAAGCCAAATTTTCGCCAGGGCTACCAAATTCAATTAAAAGTTTCCAAAATCCAATCACCAAATTAGCACTTAAGAGTTACAGTTTCTGACACTGGACTGGAGTTGCAGTTTCTAACACTGGAGTCTTGAATGCAATACAATTCAAACCAACTAGCAAAGTGTGCCAAACAACAAACTAGAACTTTACATATACGGTTATGGGTCTTCTATGGGGCAGGAGGGAACTGTACTTATACCTGTTTTAGCACTTCCTCCTCTATATCCCTTTTTTTTTTCCATTTTCAACACCCATACCCATAATCAGTGGGGCGGGTTTTGCGGGTTTTAAGTGGGTACTAGTGAGTACTATATTTTTACCAGTCCTATTTAGGAGGTGTTTCCTGACTTAGCCACTTTGGCTTGTGTTTCATTTCAAGGTTGATCCCCATCACTATGTAATGTGTTCACCAATGGAAAACTACTTCTCCATCATGTGAAAGCCAACATAATAATGCAATATATATATATATATATATATATATATATATATATATATATATATATATATATATATTCAACTTGGATTGTACGGACTAAAGCAAAATGCCTCTTTAAACTTCTCCTGCTTCGTTTCTGTGGAATACTAGGTAGTCTGCGATTTTTAGATCCAGGATCAATCGGAATCAGTCTCTCTGTAATTTTGCAATTCAAGAGTAAGGCTGCTACATCAGAACTTCTAACGGCCCACCTAGTGGCGGGATTTTTGGGGGCATTGGAGATATATATATATATATATATATATATATATATATATATATATATATGTTAATAAAATACTTGTATCTTTGAGCATTATGTAAAAAATATAATTAAAGAGAAAACCATTTACCTTTGTTATCCAGTTGAATATAATAATATGAAATTTGGAGGCGGTGGAGGTTGATAATTCGACCTTATGAATAGGTTTTAGCGCTCCAAACTTTGAGGAATTTTTTTTTTCTTGTAGTACACAGTTTTTTTTAGATTGAGTTTTCAGACAATTGGAAGTTCAAAATGAGCGTAAGCCATTTGAATTTTATATGTTTATATTGTTTTAGAGGAATATCCTTTGAAATTGCTTGAAAAATATAATATAAAATGATCCTGTACTGCTGAAATTAAATATCCTCAAAGTGAGGGGCGCTGGGCCTATTTTCTTTAGGTCATATTGTTGGTTTCCACGATCCCCGAAATTAGATTTTTATACTCCAAAAATCCTTGTTGATATGTGTCGCGAGACAATAGAATTCACATGTTTGACACCTTTGTCTTTAAGTCTTTTTCTTCCTTTTCTGAAGGTCCCCCCACTTTTTTTTGGGTGTGTCAGGGCCTGTTCGATTTTGTTCATCGAAAGCCTATTATGGTGTCTTTACTCTTTAGTTAATGGTGCATAACGTATTCTTGAAAGTGTGAGATTTGCTGGAAAATGAAAGGCCTTTTGCTCGCTTTCTCTCCATTTGTTCAGAAAACTTCTTTCTTGTTCAATTGGAGATAAGCTCTTTCCCTTGCTATCCTTAGTTTAAAAAAGCCCGCTTGAGGCACGCCTAGGTGCGCCTCGGCGTGAGGCTATCGGGTTAGCGCCTCGAAGGGGATGAGGTGCGCCTCAAGGATGCAAGGCTATATCTTCCCCCTTTTTCTTCTTTTTCTTAGCCTTACCTTTACCCTTTTCCTTCCTTTCCTCCCTTAGGAGCTAAAGGTGAGCTAAACTTGTACTATAAGTACGTGTATCGGGGAACTACGATGATAAGATAACATACCTTAAGGTTATTTGTGGTGTTAGTAGTCATATTGATGTCTAATCTCATTTTAATGCATTTATCTAACTGATTTATGCAAAACATGCTTTGTGAAGTGTGAAATACTTTAAAAAAAATTTGCATAGAGGTGCGCCTCGCATCCATGATGCGTGCGCCTTCGCTTCGTGCCTTGCGCCTCATGCTTTGGGACCCCTTGCGCCTCATGCTTTGGGACCCCATGCGCCTCAGTGCGCCTTGCGCTTTTTAAAACTAAGTTGCTATCAGCGTATGTTTAGTTTAACTTTCAGCACAAGATCCTAGTGCACAAGTCCTCCAGACTAAGATGGGGGACTAGAGGTCAGATGTATGCACTCTGTTGCTTGGTTCTTGCGTCTGTGTTGCTTTTTCCAAGTAAAATTCATGACGTTTTGGAATTTTGCAGGCTATACAGTGTCTTGGTGGGAATGGTTACGTAAATGATTATCCAACGGGGCGATTTCTTCGGGATGCCAAATTATACGAGATTGGTGCAGGGACTAGTGAGATAAGGAGACTAATCATTGGGCGTGAGCTATTCAAGGAGCAATGAAGGATCTTTATTGGCGGGATCCCAATCGTAGCTCTACTGGGTTGCTAGCTGACTGCTATGGCTAGCTCTACTGGGTTGCTAGCTGACTGCTATGCTGCATTTAAATTGCTTGCAGCATTGTCCCACAGAATAATCTTTATTGGTGGGATAATCACACAGCCAGAGAATGACTTGAAGTATTCTTACCATACAATGTCAAGTGGCAAAGATATGTTTAATTATAGCAATTGAAGAGTGGAAAACTACAATTCATTAACCAAGTTTGTTCAGATACAAGATACTCCTTTGTTCAGATTCGAGATACCTTGAGCTCACTTTGAGTTGTGTATATGCTTCTATTGGCATGAGTATGTTAAGCGAGGTGTTGATTGGTTTATCAACTTAATTAGCAAATTGAATTAGAAGTGCGTGGTAATAAATTATGAAACAAGATTTTTCAAAAATTTGTCAATCTATATTAACTTGTTTTCCTGGAGATTTTGTAACCTCCGTGGACAGTTTGTGCCTTTTCAAGTGGTGTAACCTTTCCAGTTACGTGCGTTTTCCCATGTCATAATCATGGGGTGTACTGACTATTAGGCAATTTTTGCCTCTTGGGATTTTCCCCTCAAAATCCAGTGATTATGCGACCTATTTTTTGGATAAATACTCAGCGTTCTGGATGTGTTTGATCAGTACATTCTCTATGTTCTAATTTACTAAATGTGCCAGGCCCCGATTCGAAGTTGACGTCGCTTTTTCGATCGATCCTTTAGGCAGGTTTGGGCAAAATCTGGAAAGTCGTCACCACCATAATTTATTTTTGAAAATATGGAAAACCATTTTATTTTTATCAAAAACACTTTGAAAACAAAATCCCCATATCCTGAGTGGGAATTGACTTGATTCCATGGCTCCTAATCAAGCGTATGGGTTCGTAGGAGAAGGTGCGGTTGATGGCTTGGAAGATTCTACTGTCAATACTGCTTGTTACAGACAGCCTTTACTAATGATTTAGAGGAGAAATAAAACTTCTAAGGCCTTGTTCGGCAAAATCAGTTGTATAGGTAGCGGATAGCGGTTCAGGTAGCGGATAGCGGTTCAGATAGCAGATAGCGGTTCTAATTTAGCGGATAGCAGATAGCTGTTTAGATCAGCGGTTGAAACTAATGTGTTCGGTAAATTTAGCTGTTGTGCTAGTTGATTAATGTAAATTGACATAAAAGGATATAGATAATTTCCAAAGATAAAATTTTTAAAGGATATTTTTTTGCTAAAAAATATTGAATGCTACTTTTAAATGTCAAACGTTAATACTATTAGCTTTTCAAAAACGCTGCTTGAAACGCTAAACGCTACTTGAAATGTTAGTCAAAATACTAGTTTACCGAACACTAAAAATTAACTAATTAGTGTATTGACCTGGTCAAAATACTAAACGCTACCTAAAATACTATTGTTGAACTAAGTCCCAAACTTAAGTTTGCCTTACATGAAATAAGCCTTTGATGATTAAGAAGCACATAAAGCGCGAATCTTTGTTGACCACTTGAGACTAGTTCAATTTACATGTTACAAAACAAAAATACAAGACTAAAAAGACTAAATTTGGCAATCACTTATTCTTTAGATAATCTTTATGAAAGAAAAAAAAAAGGAACCACAAAATCACATTAAGGAAGACTGAATCGAAACATAGTAAAAGGAAAGAATTTAAACCAGCTGGTCACAATTGATTTAAGGCCCTCGAGGCTTATCTTAATGTGCCTTTAGCAAAGAACCAATCAAAAGATCCAAAGTGTTAGTGTACATTGAAGGCAAAATCACCACAACTCCCTTAATATTAATCGTATATGTGGTATGATTTTATTTTCACCATTGATTTATTCAAACATATTTGAAAATATAATTACCTTTTTTAAAATCCATAAAATATTAATGAATTGATTTAAAAATATTTTTCTTAGGATTTGATTGGTTTTCAAATTTATTCAATGAGAATCAAGAATTAAAAAAAAGCAAACAAAATTCACTTGGAAAAATAAGAGTTCCAGCCTTCATAGATTCCAACCATGGATTCCGGCCACCTTGACCATCCTCGACGGCCATCACTTCCCACGTGTTCCCGTATCTCCGAATTGCCATGAACCATGACCATTCCGGTGACCTACACGTTAACGCACCCCCCAACCATGGATTCCAGCCACATGACAATTTCCGGTGAGTTCACGCGCCCCCGCCATGGTTTCCGGCCACGATGCACCCCCTCATCGCTTTAGCTTAAGTTGGCCATCCCTTTCAATTTCCGAGTACTGGTTTTTCGGCCGGGCGCCCCCCATAGCTATGGCTTCTACCCGAAAATCACTATAGCGAGCACGAGCTTGGCGGAAGATGAGTGGGGAAGCCGCGGAGTGTAGCGGTTTTGTTTCCATGCATGACATTTTATATTAGAAAGAATGGTATTTGTACTAAAAAAGGAAAGTAGAGAGATGGTCGAAGCAATTGACACAATCTTAGCTGTACGGAGTTCAAATCTAGGTAGGATGAGTTTTCCATTTTTTTAATTTGGATTTAGGAAATCCTACCCCTCCATGTGTCCTAATTCTTCACAAATTGTAATGCATAAATACCCCCTTCCCTTTTTTTTTTTTTTTTTTTGTATTCTCTATTCTATGTCCTATGAAACTACCTAGGTCTCCATACAATCATCATAGTGAAATAAAGGCAGTGGACGTAAGATCAGCTTATCATCTTCTTTTTTTTAAAAAATAATATTCAATGTTTATGTTATTAAATTTGATACTATTGTAGCAAGTGTCATAATTTTTTGAATGCCTTTAATGTATTTGGATTGTACATGGTTATTATATTTTTCGTTAAAAACATTTGTCAACTTTGGTATCTCGAATTGCATTATAAAAACATTTAATAGCCAAGTTTTTTTATTACACATAATATAATTAAATCTAGTTGATTTTTGTGATATTATTTTTTTGGGTTGACTTCAAACGAGAAGGTTGTATGTGAGGTGTCTAACAGTGCATGCAATTGCACCGCAAATTTTGAAAAACTAAATGAGGAAATGGAACTAACAAAAAACTTGTGGCAATCTATGCATGCAATGGTTAGTCATCATATGATAAAAAAAGAGGATATATTGGAAGAAAAAAATTGTATGAATAATGAAAGTAAACACGGGGTTGAATTAAGTATGGATCATGATATTCTGATTGTCACTTCTCCCCGTCACCAAGAGTTTTTAGGCGACACAATTGAAAAATCATCCTTAAAACAATCCTTCCACTCTCCATTCATGAAATTCTCTAGCTAAGAATTTGTTTACCTATTTAAGAGAACGAGTGAAACACGGGCAGATGGTAGTAGTGAAAATAATGAAGTAATTCCCATCACAGGAATTGAAATTCTGGCAACGTTGTAGAATTTATGCTTTAGTAAGTCATACTTTAGCAATGGGCTAGTTACAATACGGGATTGCCCTATTACTGTCAATGACCTCAATATACATTCTCACTCACAAAAAGTGCCAGAGAAATAATGTAAAAAGAAAAAGGGGGTAGAAGTGAGGTTGTCTATTGAGGATGGTGACATAAAATCAACAGTGAAGAAGGTTTCCATGGAAAAAGATCATGCAGCAGAGAGAGAAGACACGAATGCTCCAAAAACCATATGAGTATGCTTCTTGACAAAGTAATATTTTGGACAATTCAGAAGACATTAACTATACTTCAAACAAAGAGACAAACTTGTACTGGGAGAAGGAGGATACTATGGTACGTTGTTAATCTTTCACCTAGTTTTACTTTGCTGAGGAAAATTAAAAATTCATTACTTTCATTTATTATTATTTTAATTGGATTATTATTATTATTATTATTATTATTATTATTAATAATAATAATAATAATAATAATAATAATAATAATAATAATAATAATAATAATAATAATTAGTTTTTTAATTGTTGTTTAGCTATTTGTTTATTGCCATTGTCATTATTGTTTTTACCATTATCATTATTATTTGTGGTGTTTCTGTAATCATTGTTGTTATTGTGGCAGCTTATATCATGGAATGATGACATCTTAGATGATGAAGACTGATGTATCTCCCGAGAGTCTATGCTAAAACTCAATTTAAGAGCAAAAGCTTAAAACCAAGAGAGAGTACAATCAAGGAAAACTCAAGAGAATGACACGTTATAAGCTGGTTATGAATCAGCTAAAACGTAAGGAGGCGAATAGATTTAGAATCAAGGGATTCTAAATGGAAAAAGGAAAAGAAAGGATAGATACTAAACTAATCTTTGGATACAAATATCACCACCAAAGACTAATCTAGGTAGAACTAAGCTTGTTCAAGGATACAGAAACACCACCAAGAACAAGATTAGTTCTACCTAGATTAGTCTTTGGTGGTGAAATCTGTATCCAAAGATTAGTTTAGTATCTATCTTTTCTTTTCCTTTTCCCATTTAGAATCCCTTAATTCTAAATCTATTCCCCTCCTTACGTTTTAGATGATTCACAACCACCTTATAACGTGTCATTCTCTTGAGTTTTCCTTGATTGTATCATCCTTCATGCCATCTTCAATGAGCTTGGAGAAAGAACTAGCTTTGATTGATATTGGATATGCTTGCTTTGCAATTCTAAAATTTCGTGGCGAAAAGGAAAAGTTTACAAGTTGGTTATCTAAGGTGGAACGAGTTTTTGCTTGTTGTATTCTTAATGACCAAGAAAAGTTCAAAGTGGTTATTTCAAGATTGAGAGACTGTGCACTTTAATGGTGGCAGAACTACAAGTTTAAGAGAAGAAAGAAAGGAAAAGAGAAGGTGAGAACTTGGAAGAAATTGAGTGGTAAGATGAAGGGTTCCTTTTGTTCATCCACTTACACGCCCATGAAAGAAAGTATCTCCATTAAGCCCACGGGTTCATTCCCTTCCACCCCACAAAAAAAACCAACCCCACAAATGATCTTTCCCCTACAACTTAGGAGGTGTCTCAAGTGCCAATGGCTTGGACACTTAGCCACGGATTGCCCAAACAGCAAGGTCATTACCTTGGAAGAAAGGAAGGCCGTGAGAGAGGAGGAAAATCAGGAGGAAAAGAAGATGCAATTGGTGGAAGAACTGAAGGAGGAATTAGAGGAGATTGAAGAAAAGGCTAATGAGGGAGAGATACTAGTTTTGAAAAGGGATTTGAGTAGTCAAAAGGGAGTTGAAGATGGACTCCTAAACACCTTCACCATTTCTAAACAAGGTAAAGGGTTTACCTTGATTTTGATTCCCATTAACCACCACAAAACCCATCACCACCACACCAATGTTCCTTTTACTTGTAATAAATCTTTATTACAAGCTTCTTATCAAAGGTGGGTAGTATTGATTAGGCCTTTTGATTGAGGCAGATGGTAGCCAAGTACGGAAGGTGATTACCTAAACCGATTTGAGAACAAATCGTTTCAAACAAGGGGGGGATGATGGAGATCCCTCCATGCCCCTTAATTCGAAACATCAAATCAGTAAAGGTAATCTCATTTTGCTGGTCAAAGGATGAATAGATCATCCTTATTTTGTTTAATTAATAAAACAGCAGGTCACGGGTTGTTTCCAGCAGCAAACCCATCTTTTGTGTGCTTAATTACTTTGGCCTCCTTGAGGTTTAAGTCTAATATTTTGCATTGGGTTTGAAGTTCAAGAAGTCAACTTTGCAGTAAAACAAGTTTTATCTCATTTGGACTTCATTTACCCATTTAAACCAGCCATTAAATCCAAGCTATACAAACTACCCAGTGTAACCAGAATGTACCCGGTTTTGGTATATGATTTCTTAAGCTTAATTATGGTTTAAGTCTTGAATTTTTACATGTTTTGGGTGCTCAAGATGTTAGATACCTGGTCCAAGTGATAAAATCAAGTTACATCAAGTGGAAGATGAAGAACCAGGTGAATCTTTCAAACCGTGCAGGCTAAAACCTGGTTTAGACTAGTCTGAGAATTTTGATGTTTTCATCAGGTAAATGAGCTCCAAATTGAGTAATTCCACTTGGAGCTGTTAGAAGACTTCTCAAGCTTTCCAACCGTATATGGCAAGCTGAGTTATGCCCACGTTTTCCCTGGGAAACGTGGCCTCCAATCAGACCCTGTATTCTACCAGCACAAACCCGGTTTGCAGTAGCAACTAGTTTTTCCTTCTCAAGTGGGTTTCCTTTGGCTTGGTTTCTTACATGCTAGCTTCCCACACATCCCAAAGGTCTCTAGAACATCAATAATAAACTAGAAAAGAGATTGGCCTTGAAAAGAACAACTAATGGGAAGTAAAGGCAGCAAAGATGTTCCTTGAAGCTAATTGGCTAGCCGAAAAGTGCTTCTACTTTACGGCTGCCCCGTTTCCATTTGCTAGATGATCTAGTTGTGTTAGGACTAAATAAGCATGGTTATGTTGTAAACATCATTTATTAGCTTTGTTTAATATTTTGGATGTAATTTGATTAAGTTAGAACAAGGTTAGTACACAGTTAGCACTAACCGTGTGGATTAGCTTAAGTTAATACCTTTCCTCTCTAGGAAGGTAAGGTCTAGGTGTGTGCTTGCTTAGATGGGTGCTTGCTAGGCTTGTACTTAAGGGCAGCACATGGCCACTTTGTAAAAAATATATCAGATTTTGAATCAAAAAACCAGTTGAGAGCATTTGTGCTTTCGTGCTTTTGCACATTCAAACACTAAACTTGCTTATCCTTAACTAGGCCGATTAAGGTGATGTTCAAGTGAAGTCTTAAACTTGTTTAAGTGGTGTTTCTATATCTTAATCAAGTTTAGGGGCCCTAAACTAGTGTTTGGTGGTGTTTCTGTATCCAAACATCAGTTTAGTTCTATCATTCTACCTTATTTATCCTCACGGGTTTGAAGATATCTTTGCTAGTTTTCAGTTTGCAAGCCGTGTATTTCTGATTTCTAGCTTAAGTTTTCATCTAATCCTTTAAAGATACATCAAGTTCCTTTTCCTTTTCTCATTTAGAATCCCTTGATTCTAAATTCCATCCCCTACCTCACGTGTTTGTTGCCTCACAACCAGCATATAACGTACCACTTTCCTTGGTTTTTCATGATTGTATTCTCTCTTGGTTTTAAGCTTTCACTCTTAAATTGAGTTTTAGCATAGACCCTCGGGAGGTACATCAAAGACGTTGGTGCCGCACATAATTGTCCTAATTTGTACAAACCATTGTTGTTGTGTCTACCTGATGAACAAGCAAGAATATGTGCAATATTTTTAATTGGAAAAAAGGAAGTGAAGTTGCTTATGGAAATGCCAAATTCAGTGGATTCTTGTATGTGAGGGACTTGATACCTTTTTACCCAGACAATTGGCTAACAGATTGGATATGTATATATGTATGATATTATCTACTTAATTTTCAGTAATATGTCATTGAAATTATGAAAATATAATACTTTGCTTGGTTTAATAGTGCATCGACGCATTTTTGTTCGATCTATACTTAAAAGCATGTAAAGGAGGAAGCAACAAAAGATTGTATTTACCTAATGTGAGAAATATTTCATTTCAAATTTTTGGTTACTAATCTTTTGGTTTTATAACAACCGAAATGTAATTGAAAAAAATGAAACATTATATTTTACTGAGAGCCATGCCATACATAAATGATACAAATAAAAAACTTGCTGTTGAGCGATATGTTCCAGAAGATACTAGTCATATTGAACAGGTATCTCTCTTCCTCTTTGTGTGTATATATGTATATACAAATCGTAATACTAAATAAATAAATTTTTGACAAAAGATACAAATTAATTTGTGTATGTAGGTTTATATCCCATGTTGGATGATAAAAGAAGACATTGGATACTAGTTATGCTGAACATGAAAGGTAAAAGATGGTATTTTTTGGATTCATTGCATCCCTCAGAAGCTAATAATGAATTTGCCCGCCATGTGGTACATAACAAAATTTGGCCATTATTATAATTACATATGCTAATTTTTGATCGTGAGTCCTAATCCAATGGTATCGTTCTCAATGCAGTTATTGAATGCATAAGTGGTTTATCAAAATTATCCTCGATTGAGTAGATTTTTTTGGGATGTATCCACATTTGAAGTAGACGTTCCCATCACTCAAAAACAAGAAAATTCATGAGTAATTTTGCTTTTCAATATGTTTACTATTGTCTGTTATATGAAGGCTCATAATTATTATATGATAACATTCATGTTTATGTTTTAGGGATGATTGTGGCGTGTTTGTTTCAAATATGTCGAAGCACCTAATAATGCATCATGGAGTGAAATAGCTTTTTCGGTATGACATATAGTATATACATGTTTTTTCCTCCTTTACATAAACAAATTAACATGGTTTAGTATGCATGTTTTTTACATCTTGTATAAACAAATGACATATGAGTAGAGCGATTGAAGTATGTGGTCAATCTTGCTATGAGCGAATTCAATGAGGCGGAGTGTTTTAGGAAAGCAATTGCATCAACTTAATGTATTCACACAAGTTATGTGCTCTATAATTTTAGGTTCACATTTACACATAGTATACATTTTGAAAAGAACATTATATCAAAAACACAACAACATACTTAACATCGCATACTATAAAAAATAACAGAGTTTATGTTCAAGACCTAGAACTATCATACCCAATAGAAGAAACTTGTAAGTACAATCACAATGTGAAGTCCAAAACATCAAACTTTATCGTACATTGATTCACCTATCTGCTTTTGGGAACCAATCTACAATACGACGATTCTTTTCTTACTTTGCCACTTCTTCAGTGTACTCAACCTAGATATTAATTGCAACCATAAAATTAGTTAATACTTTAAGTTGTAAGTCAAAAAATATACGACATAAATATTGATCTTTACCTGCGGTAGCTCCCCCTCAATGTAAGCATAAGGTTGTAACCTCATAAGCACATCATGCGCTGACCTTGAGTTGGTGACCTTGAGTTGGTGCTGTCATTCTTTGGAGGGTCAACAGGAGAATATTCAAGGCTTATGGTGCATAGTTTAGTACCAACATAAGCATGACATGTGCATTGTGTATGACCCGTGTTATGGCACTTACTACAAGTTCGTTGCCTTTTCCCCTTTGGCACCCCTTTTGAAGCAACAATTTTTGGATCCTTAATTCCATAGAGCTGATGCTTATTCCCTTCATGTCCTGCTTTGATGACATATTCTTCTTGTTGCATAAGGGCATCTTCATTGAGCGTTATACGTTCCATAGTACCAACAATTCACCGTCAAAGAATGCAACCACTTTGAACTTTCTTCATGTTTGCATATTTCATGATTGCAAACATGTGGTGGCATGGAAATCCAGTTGACTCTAATTTCATGCAAGAACAGTACATCATTTCATGAGCATTATGCCTAATCACTAAAAACCACATATTTTCACGTTCAACATCTTACAACCAATAGTACATATGGTCCTCAGGTCCACCACTCTTTTGATTCTCTCCTTTCAAGACAAACATTGACTCAAAAGTAATTTTCTTGCATAACAATTCATAACAATTCCTCGTGTATATCTTTGTTGCATGTGCCATGATACTATGAAATACTCCCCCAATCACTGGATATGTGTGCACTATCATGTAATCATTATGTCCATCTTGAACTCTTAGCTCTTCCATCACTTGATCATACGACTGAACAAGTCTATACAACTTCATACTTGGGTCAATTGATGCCTTGATTGTTCTATGCATCGATTCACATCTTTGTGTGCTTCTCATGCCTAAATTAAACAATAAAACATATAAGATACTAATATCAATGAATATTTTTTAAAAAATAAATAAGCTAAGTTTCCATACCCACAAAAAAATAACCACGTAAATATGCTTCTGCCCATTTTTCCGCATCATTGTATAACTCTATAGTCCACCTTTTATCTTTGACCCTACAATGAGAAACTAATTCTTCCCAACCTTTTCCAAAATCATTTGGAGTGCGATACTTATTCATGCACTTAATGAATCCAGAATAAACTTGTCACCCCCATTTCCCATAAAATTATGCATTATATGCCACAAGCACAATTCGTGACATGCTTGGAGGAATACTGCTTTAATTGCATTCACCATTGCCTTGTCTCCATCTGTCAAAACCGTTTCTGGCTTTTGCCCATCTTCTGCTTCGACTAATTGTTCTAGAACCCAAATAAAAGAGGATTCCTTCTCGTGAACTACCAATGCACATCCAAATGGCATCGTTTTCCAATTATGGTTGACTCCGACAAGAACAACAAGGGGCTTATTATAAGCATTACACTTATAAGTACTATCAAACACAAGGACTTGTTCAGATATTTTATACTCTATGTGTGATTGTCTATCACACCGAAACAAGTTTTCTAAGCTTCCTGCTTCATCCTTAGTATATCTTAGAAAGAATGAGGGATGAACACTTTTCGTTCCCTCTAAATATGCCAAAACAAACTCAGCATCACCATATTGAAGTGCTTCCTTTCTGACCTTCTTCACAAAATTACTCACATCCTATTTTAGAAATCCTACCTTCTGATAGCTTCTGGCTTGTTTCACCAAAATCTTCATGACAAACATGGAGCTATGCCTGCTCCTTGCATTCGTACAACTTCTTTTTGAGTCTCTTTGGGAATTTTCCTGTGAGATCTGGTCATTATTTTCAAAACAAAAAATCACATAAAAAGTAACGAGATTTAATAATAATATTGTATGTAAATTATTATTAAAGAAATAGTGATTTTAAAAGTAATTCTAACCCTATATATAAGACGTCGCTTGGTTTTGCAAGGAGATCTGTATGCTTAGTCTCAAACTTTGTCACAATCCAGTAATCTAAATCTCTAATCCATTTGAAATGCATCTCAGCTTCATATAAGTAGCTGGTTAAAGGTTTTGGTTCTCTGACTCGGTCAGGACTATCAATATGTTTTTGCTCACATAATCCTTTAGCAGAACATTTATAAATCTTTTAAGTTGGATGTATATCTATTCTACTTTTTCATGAACCGTATTCCCTGAGTCCAGAACCTTTGATTTTTGCATAGAACTTATAAAATTCACCGCATAACTCCAGAGTTTTGAATCTCAATTTCTTCAAATCTTCTAGAGTGAAATCCCCAACATCTTGATCAAATGTTTCCCATAACAGTGGGTCTTTTAGGTCCTCTAAATATTTAATCATTATAGTGTCACTCTTTAAATCAAAAAATGATGAAAAATACATTCCATCATCTTCAGTCATAAAATCTTTTTGTATGTGAGAATTGACAGGGATTGTTTTATTTATCGCTCCATTCCTAAAATTACTCTCATCATTGCTCAAATCCATAATATTCTTCATAACATCAATTGAAGGCTATAATTTACAAATTGATAAATAATGGTTAAAGCTAAACATAAACACTTAAAATAGAATTAGGGTTTATAATTTGTTGTTGAGTGTGGCTGTCGCTTGGTAAGGAGGGGTAGCCAGAGGACACACAACGAGTTGACGGTGAATAAACGGCAAGGAGAAGGTGACGTCACCATGATGGTAGATGGGAGGCAATGTAAAATCCTTTTGGGGTGGTGGTAGAGGTAGCGAAATTGTGTGGAAAAGGTAGCGAAATTGGCTAGGCTATGAGGGGCGGAAAAATTAAAAAATTTATGGGTTGAAATAAAAATACAAGCGTGCTGCTCCCAAGCGTCAAACCCGCAACTTCCCAGATGTTGGCTAGTGCACATGACCATCAAGCTGAGTTAATTCACATGTTATAATAATTGCACAATAAATATATATAAATCACAAAACTTAAAAAATTCCTTACATTTTGGTTGAAACTACAGTACCCTTGCTTTCACTCGGCACTGCGCTACTCAAACGACCCTCACCGATACTAGCTGACTGCTCCGCCATCACATGGCCGTCTCGCTGCCGATCGCGCAAGATCCTTTTCCTTGCCGGAAAACACAGTACCTTGCTAGCCCAACCTGCAAGAATATGGAAATTATGCCAGAAAATATAGACCTCGTCGGAAAATATGAAGCTCGTCGGAAAAAAATTGATTCATTGAAAGCACCATTGCCGAAAGTGTTTGTAAGTTAGGGTAGGAAATTAAACCCAAACACCTTCTAAAAAATCTGATTTTTTTTCTCATTTATTACAATTTTATAAATTTAAGGTTTTGCACCGAAATCGGTTTATTTGGAATCCTTTTGATCAATTAGTCTTTTCATTGCTTCCTTATCATTATTTTATTACTCTTGCTACTTTCTAGTCACCTAGTTAGCTTTTACCTTTATTTGTTCTTGTTTATTGGTTCCTATTAGTTGCGCCCACCCAATGATTATTTCGGTGTTTTTTTATTCGTTTACTCCCTCATGACTCTTAAGTGCAAACTTATTTCATTATTAGTAGTAGTATCTTTTATTATTGTGCTGTTGGGGGGTGGGTGTTGGTAGCTTAAGCTAGTGACGAACAATGTAGTAGCTTCAGCCAATCCTCCGGGGAGAAATGAGGTTAGGAGGGGTGTAGGATTTAGGAAGGTGCACCTAGCATCTTAGAATATTGGGTCACTTATTGGTAAGTTGATAGAATTAGTTAAGTCTTTGGATAGACGTTAACATAGCCTGCGTTCAAGAGACTAAGTGGCTGGGGGCTAAAGTTAGAGAAGTTGATGGGTATAAGCTGTGGTATTCGAGGTCAAGCAAGGCTAGAAATGGAGTTGGTATTTTGGTTGATAAGGAGTTGGTTTATTTTGTTGTTGATGTGAGGTGTAAGAGTGATCGAATTATGGCCATTAAGGTAACCGTGAGATCAGAAATCCTAAATGGGGTTAGTGTTTATGTACCTCAAATAGGTTTGTCGGATGATATTAAGAAATAAGTTTGAGAGGATTTGGATATGGTCATTCGGGACGTACCTCCAAGCGAGAAACTATTCATAGGAAGAGACTTTAATGGCCATATTGGTGTTGAAGCAGATGGGTATAATACAGCACACGAAGGTTTCAGTTGTGGGGAGAAAAACAATGGAGGAGTTTCTGTTTTAGACTTTGCGGTTGCCTATGAATTATTGGTGGTAAACTCCTTTTCTAAGAAGAAGGAGGACCACTTGGTGGCCTTTAAGAGTGGCTTCATAAAGACTCAAATCGATTACTTCGTAATTAGGGTGGATAATAGGAGGTTATGTAAGGATTGTAAGGTGATACCGAGTGAGTATTTAGGAACTCAGCATAGGTTGCTAGTGTTGGATGTGGAGCTCAAATGCTCAAAGTGGAAGAAGAGGAGTGTTGGGGAACCTAAAATTAAGTGGTGGAATCTTACTAAGGAGAATTCTATGAAGTTAGCAGAGAGGATTACTGAAGTAGGAGCTTGGAGGTAGATAGAGGATGCAGATATAATGTGGGAGGCAATGGCAAAATGTATTCGAAGGTCGGCTAAGGAAATCCTAGGTACATCTAGGAGGGGTGGCAACAGAATGAAGGAAGCATGGAGGTGGTACGAGGAGGTAAATGAGAAAGTCAAGGAGAAAAAACAGGCATATGATGCGTTCACGAGCAGTGAAACAGATGAAGAGAAAGAGATTAGTAGAGTTAGATATAAGGCAGCAAAAAAGGTAGCTAAGAAGCTGTCGCAGTAGCTAAGAGCAAGGCTTACGATAGGATATATCAAAAACTGGAGACCAAGGAAGGGGAGAAGGAAGTCTTTTAAACTGGCGAGGGCTAGGGAAAGAAGAGTAAGGGATGGTATAGTGATGGAAGATTTTCAAAGTAGGAAAGAAAGAGTAGTGAGAGTCATATTGATCCTCGATTGGGTGAACTATCAGTAAGGACGAGATTAAAGAGACCCTAAAGAAGATGACTAATAGGAAGGTAGAGGGACAAGATCAGATACCGGTGAAAGTGTGGAAGTGTTTGGATGAAGTGGGATTGAAGTGGCTAACAGAGGTTTTCAATATTATTTTTAGGACTGCTAAGATGCCAAGAGAATGGAGGTTTAGTACAGTTATCCCGCTATACAAGAACAAAGGGGATATTCAAGATTGTAATAATTATAAAGGTATAAAGTTGCTCAGTCACACTATGAAGTTTTGAGAGAGGGTGATTGAGAGAAGGTTGCGGAAGGATCTTTTGATATTAGAGAACCAATTTAGTCTTGTACCTAGCAGGTCGACGACAGAGGTGATTTACCTCCTTAGATGGCTCATGAGATTGTATAGAGATAAAAAGGTAGATCTTCATATAGCATTCATTGACCTGAAAAAAGCATATGATGCAGTTCCGCGTGAAGTGTTATGGAGCTGCTTAGAAAAGAAAGGAGTGTCACCTGTGTTGAATTAGAGAGTACACAACCACAAGAGGGGGGTAAATTGTGGTGTCCGATTTTCGCAAGTTGCTGACAAACAGTCTTAGACCCTGTTCGCACAGGTTGTTTCTGAGATAAGCAGAAGCGAAAATCCAACAAAATTGAATGTGGAAATAATAGACACAGGATTTTTACGTGGAAAACACCTCTAGCCCAACTGAGGTTAAAAACCACGACCTACCTCCTGTAGGATTTGCACACTTCACTAAACGGGCTAAACACGTTACAATAGTAACACACCTTGTTACAACTTGTAACACACGTAACTTGTCTTCCCTAAGATGAGTTACCCCACGTCCAAAATCCCCTTGATTTGGACACACACTCTTCTCACTTTTGTGAAAGAAGAATATAAAGGAAAAACACCCTATTACAATGCTTCTTTAACTAAGCTAATATAAGGTACAATGAAGTCCTAGTATGCCAACTTTGAAAGCTCAATTAATTCACTCACAAGGCTCGGTTTTCTTTTCAAACGTTTTAGCTCATGAACTCAGATTTTTTTTCTCTTTGAAAACCGATGTGTCCAAGATTGTAAGAAGCCGCCTTTTATAGTGCTTGGAACACAATTCATCAAATTTTTGGAAACTAAAAAATCTGAAGAATATAGAATCCTTTACCCACAAGGGATGGAAAAACTATTTCTGAAATTTTTGGAAACTAAAATCCTAGAGAAAATAGAATCCTTTAGCTACAAGGGGTAAGGTGACATGAGCTGAAAACACTTCCTGAACCGCGTGCATAAGGCGGTGTTCTTCAGCAGCTAGCCCATGTTTTTCTCAACTACCTTATCCACTTGCCAAAAATTGGATATTCTTTTTATTCAAAAAGATTTTGCAAATCCCTTAAGATTTTTGATAACCGTTTTTTAGGGTAAAGAATAAGATACTCCATAGAAAAATCTTTCTTGCAAATCTTTGAAGAAGCTGCTCAAAATCCAAAAGATAAAAATCGTGCAAAGCAGTTTTTCGCAGCTTATTCTGGAAACACCCTGATCGCCCTGTTTCCAGGGTTGTTCTGAAGGGTGATCCGAAATATTTTCCGAAAAGCAAAACTGTTTCCAGTGAGTGGTAAATTAAAACTTTCTAATTGGCATATTAACAAGAGTCTAAAAATATAAAACCAAATCAAATCAAGACATCTTGTTGTAACCACTAGTCATCTTGTAGAACGACTTTGCTGCAAACACTTCACAGAATATGCTTCAAACACCGCACGGAACCTGTTTGTCACAGCTGCACATATCTTATGTTTCAAACACTTCTCAGGATATGCTTCAAAACACCTTACAGAGCCTGTTCCTCACAGGTGTTCTTACATTGCTGACTTGAGTACCTGTTCTTGATAAACCATTAGTCAAGCAGTTTTAATACATTGAGAACAGCAGTAAGGTCCTGTTTGGAAAGCCTGTTTGGAGCAACAACAACAACACTTGGATTTGTTATCATCAAAACTTTATACATTCTAACAAATTCCCCCTTTTTGATGATGACAAACCAAGTGACCATATTGACTTTCAAGGGCAATTTAAGTGATTTGTACCAATTATTCAAATTCACATGAAGCTGTTAGTATCGAAAAGATTGTAAGAAAATTAACTCGTCTATGGCAGAACTAAAACAATATTGGTCAACCTATCTTCCCCCTTTTGGCATCATTAAAAAGTAGGGGCGAACAGTCAAACAGAGGGTGTTTGCTATCACCACCACTTGGGTAATAGAGGAAAGTCAACAGACAATACACTCAAGTGTTTTGGTACGGTAATGAGATTGGCCATCCTAGTCACACACAAGCAATTCACAACAAAAAGCAAGCAAGGCAAAGCCAATCAAAAAACAAGATATCCTGTCATTCATCAAAAGAGTGCAACAGAGTACAAACTGATTCACTAAGAGAAGTGAGAACAGGCTATGAGAACAACAGATGGGAACAGCTCATGAGGGGTGTTCAAGGAGCAGAAGGAGAAAATTTTGCTGAAAGTGAAGAGAGAAGGGCGAGGAGATCTGCATGGCGTTTTGCATTTAGAGCTTTTTCCTCGTCCAGGGCAGCCTTTACAGCATTAAGCTCAGTACTGAGGCGAGAGTTTTTTTCCAAAGCAGCCTCAAGCTTGGTTGAGGAACTGCCAGGAACAGGAGGACGGGGTGTTTTGGTCCCCTGTTCTGAGGCAGACCCTTCAATCAAAGCATACCCACACCCCATAAGGGTGTTACTCCCGATCTCATCAATGAACTGAGCGCCCACCTTCTTCTGCAGTGTCACCCCAAAGTGCTCAAACACACTAGTCAGAAAGAAGCCGTATCCCAGATCATGTTCCCTAGAGGTGTTTGCAATTCTTGCAATATGTCGAATCATGATGGCAGGAAGGTTAATTTGCACTTCCGTGTCCATCAGATCCATCAAACACTGATCCATGGCATCAGCAAGATTGCGACCCTGGCCTCTGGGGATGACATTCTTGATGATAAACCAAAATAGCAATTGATGGAGCGATGTCATGTCCCCTTTCTTCACAGACTTGGGTGTTTGCAGGCTTGGTTGCTGGCTAAATTTCTGGGCGAGTTCCAGCAGTCTGGCTGTCCCTAGAATAGTCTTGGCTTCCCTCACATATATATCAAAGCCTGTGGAGGGAATCCCCAGAATGTCCCCTAATATCTTCGCATCAAAGTGAAGCTGCTTCCCATTAATAATACTTGTCACCACTCCTTCAGTGACAGTGCAGTTGGCATAGAACTTTGCCAACTCATGTACAGAACACCCCAACTGGGTGTTTGTAAACAACTCATACCATCCCTGTGCACGCAGCTTGTGCAGAAACACCCCCAGTCCCTGTTCCTCAAAATATTGGACCTTTATAATTTTGCCCCTGACAACCCGTCTCTGAATCAATTGGGTCAGTTTGGCTGAGATTGCAGACGGGGTAGATTTCTTGGCTCGTTTAGGTTGGGGCTCAGTAGGAGGGTCTTGGGTGGAGGCATGTTTGAGGGAGGCTTTTCTCTTGGGAGTTTTGAGGGGTGATGGTTTTGGTATAGGAAGAGGCTTATCCTCTGAGGACTCTGAGAACACGGGCATGCCCTGTTTGAAGGCAGTGTTCTCGGTGTCACTAACTGATGAAGGCTCAGAGGAGGAATCAATCTCCTCAACAACAGGGGCTGACTGTTTTGCAGGACGAGGAGTGGAGTGAAAAGCTATTCGGGCTGATTTTCTTGTGGGTCTGTTTGTGGGTTTGGCCAAAGAGGGGATTTGTGATTTTGGTTTGACAGGGGGTTCACTTTTTGAGGGCGCTTCAGTCTGGCCTCTTTTAGGCCTTGATGGTGGTCGTGTTCTTAGTACTCTAGCACGCCTAGCCACAATTTTGTACCTTTTACGTTTCTTATCGGTTTGTGTTACCGGTGTGGCTTGTGCAGGCTTAACAGGGGACTCCTCCATTTGACCACTACTTTCCCCTTTGTTTTTTTTGATAAATCCTCCCCTAGGTCATCCTTAAAAACTTCAGACCCTGTTTCTGACCCTGTTTCCTGCTCAGGAAACAGCCCAAACGAATTGATGTTATCTAACCCATGGTCCAACAGAAAGAGTTCATCTAAAGCCCCAATTTCTCTTTCAGATGCCCCAACAAGTTCTTGGGGTTGACATGCGCCCGTTTCACCAAACAAAATCAATTCCCACCCAAATTTGTACGGGATGTCTTCCAATTTCAAATTCACTGTTCTAAGGTCGATACTTTTCAAAAACCCAAAAGGTTTATAGGCAATGGATCGAGGAGGTTCAGTATTTTTACCTTCCATGAAGGCCGTCAGAAATTGTGTAGGTGCAAACAGGGCTGTGGCTGTTTGCAAGGCAGTGCCCTGTGCCCTGGGTCAGGGTCGAGGAGCTCTCGAAGCTAATGGGGAACGCCATTTTTCAGAGGAAGGAGAGAGATTAGAGTTTCTTGAACAGAGTTTCAAAGCAAGAGAGTTTCAGTGGAGGTGAGAGATTGAGCAAGAGCTTTAAAGGGAGAGAGAGATGTGCGAAATCTTTAAAAGATTTTGCCCGTTTTTGCAACGGACTTTAGCATTTATTGCGCACGCCTCGGGAAGAGATTAGCAGTTTTCAATTTGTTGCACACATTTGACAAACAAGAGGCGTACCTGTTTCTGATGCTTGTTCTTGAGGTTACTTGCTCGGTAACATTGGACAATAAGGGCAATCTCATTAGACCTCAACGAGTGTCAGCAAGTTGCAAACCTCACATATGCTAAACATAGCACACAAGTTGATTGCAAACAAAAATTTAACATGTTGTACCCGTCACTTTTAAATTTTGCAAACAGGGAGAGAGAACAGGTTGGTCAGGTTGTTCTAATTAAGCCTAGTTCGAGTCTATTCCTTTCAAATTGTTCTCTACTCAATGCCTTTGTGAATATATCAGCAATTTGATTTTCAGTGGCACAAAAATTCATTGAGATCACTCCCTTTTCAACATTGTCTCTCAAGAAATGATGACGAATGTCAATATGTTTTGTTCTTTTGTGTTGACATGGATTTTTGGCAATGTTAATTGCACTTGTATTGTCACAATAAATAGGAATGCATCCTATGTCAACACAAAAGTCCTTGAGTTGTTGTCTTATCCATAATAACTGAGCACAACAAGATGCAGCTGCCACATACTCAGCTTCTGCTGTGGACAAGGCAACAGAGAGTTGTTTCTTGGTTGCCCAAGATACCAAACAAGGTCCAAGAAAGTGAGCCATACCTGAGGTGCTTTTCCTATCAACCAAGAAACCTGCGTAATCAGCATCAGCATACCCAACAAGATCAAAGTTGCAACCTTTAGGATACCATAAGGCTAGATCAGGTGTATGTCTTAAGTACCTAAAAATCCTTTTAACAGCCTTTAGATGAGTTTCTTTAGGGTTTGACTGAAAACGTGCACATAGACCAACACTAAAAACAATGTCAGGTCTACTAGCAGTTAGATATAAGAGTGACCCTATCATGCCTCTATAGGATTTCTGCTCAACTGAGGGACTACCATCATCCATTACCAACCTAGTTGAAGGAGAGATGGGAGTATTAATGGGCTTGGCTGACTCCATCCCAAAATGCTTAAGTAATTCCTTAATATACTTTTGTTGATGGATCATGGTGCCGTTTGAAGTTTGCTTGATTTGCAAGCCTAAAAAGAAATTAAGCTCACCCATCATGCTCATTTCAAACTCACTCCTCATCATTTTTGAAAATTCATTGCACAATTCATGATGAGTTGCACCAAATATGATGTCATCGACATATACTTGGACAATCAACAAATGTTCCCCCTTAGATTTTAGAAACAAGGTATTGTCTACCTTGCCTCTTGTAAAACCATTTTCTAATAAAAAGCTTGACAACCGCTCATACCAAGCTCTAGGGGCTTGTTTTAAACCATAAAGTGCTTTGTCAAGTTTGAAAACATAGTTAGGAAATTCATTACTTTCAAAACCAGGGGGTTGTTTGACATACACTTCCTCGTTAAGGTACCCATTTAAAAACGCACTTTTAACATCCATTTGATATAACTTGATCTCCTTGTGGGCCGCAAAAACTATCAAGATTCGAATGGCTTCCATCCTTGCAATAGATGCAAAAGTCTCTTCATAATCAATTCCCTCTTCTTGGTTGTAGCCTTGAACCACCAGTCGGGCCTTGTTCCTAGTGACTGTTTCGCACTCATCTAGCTTGTTACGGAACACCCACTTGGTTCCAATGATTGTTCTATCCTCTGGCCGTGGCACAAGGTGCCATACCTTGTTTCTTTCGAACTGATGGAGTTCTTCTTGCATGGCTGTGACCCAATCTGAATCTGCAAGAGCTTCATTAATATTCTTAGGCTCAATTTTTGAGAGAAAAGCATAGAAAGCACAGAAATTTTTAAGCCTAGATCTAGTTTGAACTCCTGCATTAATATCAGATAAAATTTGATCAAGAGGATGTGAACTTTGGTATTTCCATGATCGTGGTGAAAGTGGGTTCACAGATATGCTCTCCATCCTAGCTGGAATACTTGGCGAAACAAGTTCAGGTCCTGTTCCCAAGCCTGTTTGGGAGCCTGTTCCTGAAATTATCTCAGAAGGGTTCGGCTGATGTTGTCCCGAACAGGGTTCCACCCTGTTTCCCCCTGTTTGGTTCACACCCTGCCTACCTTCCTGAAGAACAGCTTCAGGCCTTGATCTCTCAGGTTGATCCTTACCTGGTTCATCTTGAAGCAGCATGTCTTTTTTAACAAGACCTAGTTCGAGGTCTTCCTCCTGTGCATCATTCTCACTTAGAGAGTTAGTTTCATCAAAAAGCACATGCACACTTTCTTCAATACACAAGGTTCTCTTATTAAACACTTTGTATGCCTTACTATGTGAGGAGTAACCGAGGAATATTGCCTCGTCACTCCTTGGATCAAATTTCCCTAAGGCATCCTTTCCATTATTATGCACAAAACATTTACACCCAAAAACTCTCAAATGCAAAATATTTGGTTTTCTTCCTTTGAGGATCTCATAAGGAGTTTTGTTAAGAACAGGTCTAATCATGCATCTATTTATAATGTAACATGATGTGTTTAAAGCTTCAGCCCAAAAATTTCTAGGAAGACCACTAGCAACAAGCATTGTTCTAGTCATGTCCTCTAGAGTACGATTTTTGCGCTCTACCACCCCGTTCTGTTGGGGTGTTCTTGGAGCTGAAAAATTGTGATCAACACCATGCTCATTACAATAGTCAATAAAGCTCGAATTTTCAAATTCTGTGCCATGGTCAGACCTTATGCATACCAAAGAGTGTCCTACCCTCTTTTCAGTCTTTTTAATGAAAGCAAGAAATTTTTCAAAAGTTTCATCTTTAGAAGCCAAAAACAAAGTCCAAGTGAAACGAGAGTAGCCATCCACTATCACAAGCACATACCTCTTGCCACCTCGGCTCATGATCCTCATTGGACCACATAGATCCATATGTATTAATTCAAGGGGTCGAGTAGTGCTTATACACTTTTTAGACTTAAATGAATTTTTGACTTGTTTGCCTTTGGCACATGCATCACATACCTTGTCATCATTGAATTTGATGGAAGGTAAGCCAACTACTAAATCTTTGGTTACAAGTTTGTTCAAAAGAGAGTGGCTTGCATGACCTAGTCTTTTGTGCCAAAGCATAACATCATCTTTTAAGGCACTCAAACAAGTCAAATTATTTTGGGAAAGAGTAGAAATACACACTTTATAAACATTTTTGTGTCGCTTCCCCCTCAACACAACATCTCCTGTGTTCATGTTTACAACCAAGCAACGTGTTGGAGAGAACACTACTAGGTTGTCTTTGTCACACAGTTGGGACACACTTAGCAAGTTGTGTTTTAAACCATCCACAAAATAAACATTGCCAATTGAATGAGAGAGTGACTCACCTATCTTACCTATACCGACAAGTATCCCAGATTTGCCGTTTTCAAATGCTACACTCCCTCCTTTTGATGCTGTAAGTGAGAGAAAATTGGATTTTTCACTAGTCATATGCCTCGAACACCCACTGTCAACATACCACAGCTGCCTGTTTCCTAGACTGTTTCCTGCACTGTTTGTTGGGTTGTTTGCTGGGTTGTTCTCTCTCACTTCAGCCTGCAAAACAAATCAAGGGTTAGTTTTGGGAACCCAGATCCACTTGGATCCCATTCCTTTAGACGTGTAAATCTCATCTTTCCTAACCTACATTTGTTTTACATGCACTGAATTCTTTTTAATGGCATCCTTTCTTATAGGACAAGCATATCGATAATGCCCCGTTTTACCACAATGAAAACAAACAATATTTTTAGGTAATCCCACATATTTGTTATTCACTGGGTAGGTCATCTTAGGCACAAAACCTAGTCCTCTTCTATTTTGACTATGATGAGTGTTTAACCATTCCAACGCCCTTGAGGACCTGTTCCAGAGCTTGTTTGTGGCAAGGTCCGATTCTAAGTGTTTTATTTTTCCAAGCAAGTTTCTGTTTTCTTCCAGCAAAGACTCGACCTTACCTTTTAAGTCAAGAGATTCTTTTTCTAGCTCAGTCAGTTTAGTGGAACAAGTCTCTTCTTTCATGAGTAGAGTTTCTTTAAGCACATTGATGTTTTCATGCAAGACAAGAGTCTCTTTGTCAACTTCAAGCTTTTCTAATTTAAGGGTTTCATTTTCAAGTTCTAAATCTCGAACATCCCCTTTTAATTCAGCACATATATCCATTATATTGTACACTAATTTCTCAAGAGTTGATTTATTTAGACCACGTACCTTGTTCTTGAGTTGAGTCAGACTATCCGTTGACCCATCATCTGAATCAGTGTCACTCCTTGCCATGAGTGCTACATCAGCTTCCCCAGCTTCAGACCCTTCCTCATCCTCACTTGAATCTCCCCAGGCCGCGAGCATAGCTTTTGAGAACCTTTTCGCTGAGCTGCTTACACCCTGTTTCCTCCCCTGTTTTCTGGGGTGTTCGGGTTCTTGTTCTTCCTTGTGCAGTGGGCAGTTTCTCACAATGTGGTCCATCTTACCACACTTGAAACACCCAGTGAACTGTTCCCGAGGGGTGTTACTGGCTTTGCCGAAGTCCTTCCGTTTGATGTTTTCTTTGACTTTCTTGAAGAACTTCTTAAATTTTTGAGTCATCATGGCAGTCTCCTCCTCCTCAGAATCAGAATCATCTTCTAAGGCCTTTAGTGCAAGACCTCGTTCTCTCTTTGTCTCATCTTTCTGTTGAGAATATTTCCTAAGTTTATATGTTTGGAGGTTTCCAATCAGCTCATCTAGGATGATCTTGTTCATGTCCTTAGCTTCTTGGATGGCCGTTACTTTTGCTTCCCAAGAATGAGGTAAAATTCTTAGGATCTTCCTTACCAATTCTTCGGTGGTGAAGGATTTTTCCAAGGATTTCAACTCATTCGTTATGTGAGTGAAGCGAGTGTACATGTCCATCACACTTTCCCGATCACCCATCTCGAACAGCTCATACTTTCTCATAAGCAATTCAATCCGGGATTGCTTTACTTGATTGGTCCCTTCGTGAGCTACTTGCAAAGCATCCCAGATTTCTTTGGCCGACTCACATTCAGATATGCGAGTATATTCATCAGGACCTAGGCCAAAATATAGGAGTTTCTTGGCCTTGGCATTCTTCTCCATCATCTTATAATCTTCAGCATTGAACTCCTTAGGCTCCTTGGGGATTGACTTTCCATCTTCAGTTGTTTTCTTAGGGATGAGTGGTACATGCTTGATGAGCATCCACAACTCATAGTCCTCGGCTTGGATGTAGTTTTCCATCCTATTCTTCCACCAACTATAGTGTTAGCCATTAAAGTATGGTGGACGAGTTATGGATTGACCTTCAAGCATGCCTTGTGGAGTACTCATCTTCAAGGATCTCTCAAAGGTGTTAGCTTTTCAAAGGAGAACCTGCTCTGATACCACTTGTTGAATTAGAGAGTACACAACCACAAGAGGGGGGTGAATTGTGGTGTCCGATTTTCGCAAGTTGCTGACAAACAGTCTTAGACCCTGTTCGCACAGGTTGTTTCTGAGATAAGCAGAAGCGAAAATCCAACAAAATTGAATGCGGAAATAATGGACACAGGATTTTTACGTGGAAAACACCTCTAGCCCAACTGAGGTTAAAAACCACGACCTACCTCCTGTAGGATTTGCACACTTCACTAAACGGGCTAAACACGTTACAATAGTAACACACCTTGTTACAACTTGTAACACACGTAACTTGTCTTCCCTAAGACGAGTTACCCCACGTCCAAAATCCCCTTGATTTGGACACACACTCTTCTCACTCTTGTGAAAGAAGAATGTAAAGGAAAAACACCCTATTACAATGCTTCTTTAACTAAGCTAATATAGGGTACAATGAAGTCCTAGTATGCCAACTTTGAAAGCTCAATTAATTCACTCACAAGGCTCGGTTTTCTTTTCAAACGTTTTAGCTCATGAACTCAGATTTTTTTCTCTTTGAAAACCGATGTGTCCAAGATTGTAAGAAGCCGCCTTTTATAGTGCTTGGAACACAATTCATCAAATTTTTGAAAACTAAAAAATCTGAAGAATATAAAATCCTTTACCCACAAGGGATGGAAAAACTATTTCTGAAATTTTTGGAAACTAAAATCCTAGAGAAAATAGAATCCTTTAGCTACAAGGGGTAAGGTGACATGAGCTGAAAACACTTCCTGAACCGCGTGCATAAGGCGGTGTTCTTCAGCAGCTAGCCCATGTTTTTCTCAACTACCTTATCCACTTGCCAAAAATTGGATATTCTTTTTATTCAAAAAGATTTTGCAAATCCCTTAAGATTTTTGATAACCGTTTTTTAGGGTAAAGAATAAGATACTCCATAGAAAAATCTTTCTTGCAAATCTTTGAAGAAGCTGCTCAAAATCCAAAAGATAAAAATCGTGCAAAGCAGTTTTTCGCAGCTTATTCTGGAAACACCCTGATCGCCCTGTTTCCAGGGTTGTTCTGAAGGGTGATCCGAAATATTTTCCGAAAAGCAAAACCGTTTCCAGTGAGTGGTAAATTAAAACTTTCTAATTGGCATATTAACAAGAGTCTAAAAATATAAAATCAAATCAAATCAAGACATCTTGTTGTAACCACTAGTCATCTTGTAGAACGACTTTGCTGCAAACACTTCACAGAATATGCTTCAAACACCGCACGGAACCTGTTTGTCACAGCTGCACATATCTTATGTTTCAAACACTTCTCAGGATATGCTTCAAAACACCTTACAGAGCCTGTTCCTCATGATTGTTCTTACATCGCTGACTTGAGTACCTGTTCTTGATAAACCATTAGTCAAGCAGTTTTAATACATTGAGAACAGCAGTAAGGTCCTGTTTGGAAGGCCTGTTTGGAGCAACAACAACAACACTTGGATTTGTTATCATCAAAACTTTATACATTCTAACAACCTGTGTATGTTCGAGTCATTAAGGATATGTATGAGGGAGGTAAGACGAGTGTTAGGACACGGTTACCAATGACTTCTACGTTGGTGTAGGCCTGCATCAGGGTTTTGCTTTAAACCCTTTTCTTTTTACTCTAGTTATGGATGAACTTACAAAAGAGATTCACGATGAGTTACCATGGTGTATGTTATTCGAAGATGACATTATTCTTATTGATGAGACCAGGGAGGGAGTTAATGGCAAGTTGGAGCGATAGAGACATACACTAGGGTCTAGAGGCTTTAGAGTAAGTAGATAAAAAACTGAATACCTACATTGCTATTTCAGTGGACGGGAAGATACGAGGGAAAAAGTCACCATTGATGGGATGACGATACCAAAGGTCGAGAAGTTTAAATATTCAGGCTCGATCATTCAATAGAAAGAGGATATTGATAGAGATATTAACCAGTGCATAAAAGTGGGTTGGCAAAAATAGAAGTATACTTCAGGTGTGCTATGTGATAAGAGGATACCTGTAGGATTGAAAGGCAAAGTTTATCGTATGGTATTTAGACCAACTGTGTTGTATGGATCGAAGTGTTGGCCTATAAAAAAGACACATGTTCAAAGGTTAGTAGTAGCATAGATGAGGATGATTAGATGGATGTGTGGGTATACGAGAATGAATAAAATTAGTAATGGAGTGATTAGCGACCTAGTTAAACTGGCTCCCATTGAAGATAAGATGAGAGAGACAAGATTCAGATGGTTTGGCCATGTGAAAAGAAGGACTGTGGACGCTCCAGTGAGAAGATGTGAGAGGATTAACATCCCCGAAGGTAAAACAGGGAGGGGACGACCAAAGAAAAGTTTTGACGAGGTAATTAGAGAGGACTTGAAAGTTATCGGGTTGTCGGAGGACATGGCTCATGATAGGAGACTATGACGGGATAGGATTAAGATCTTAGATCGCAAAGAGGTAGCCTCGTAGTTATCACTCGGTTGCAGTAGTGTAGGTTTGGATGCAGTAGCGTAGATTTCTTTTCCCCTCATATGTCGTGTTTGTATTTAAGTAATATATACATCTGGGAAGAGATATTGTTTGCTACCACTGGTTGTTAAGGTGAAGTACCTTCTTCTGCTATATTATACTTATGTTTACTAAGTTACTGCCACCTGATTTATTTATACTTCTTAGTTCATTCCCTACTGTTTATCCTTAGTTTTTCTCAAATGAAATGGTTTCACAAAATCCTTCTTCTATTAAATGTTTTCACAAAATTTTATTTTGTGGGTCTCTTGGAATCAACCTCTCTACGGGTAGGGATGCCGATGGAAGTAAGGTTGCCTACATCTAGATCTCCACAGACCCCCCAAAGTGGAATTTACCCACACTGGGAGGTGGTGGTGGTGGTGGTGGTGTTATTGTTGTTGTTGTAGGTTTTCCACAAAATTAAAGATTGTAAAATTGAAGGGTTAAGATTGAATCATGCCACTTGTACGGTGTATATTGCAGGAGTTATCATAATTATCATTAAGCAAAAATCACTACCTGCTTTCTATTTTCATTGTTGAGGTGAATGTTGGGAATGACCGAATGAATATCATCATCCCATGACAACTAATGACATTTATGATACATGCATGTTTTATATGGCTAGTCACTCCTATGTATGACCCATGGTGGGTTTGTTCATCTGTATAGGTATAAAAATCCTAATCTATCTTAAAAATTGGAAAGGATGAGGAGTTTATTCTGCGTGGTGATGAGATACTATTCCTATGTATTTTATTTTTAAGTATTCATGTTTTGAAATGGATGTTTGATCAAGCTTTGACATTTAATTCACATGATATATATGATTAATAAAAACATAGTTTATGAATCAGTAATTAATGCGAATGTAAGGATAAATGAGTTTATCTAGTTTTTATAGAAATAAATGTGATACATTATTATTTATTTCTATGTAATTCTAAGTTAATTAAATATGTATAAGTCGATGGATATCCTTGTTGGACTTGTTAATGCATATTCTAGCATGATTTCTAAATGTCTCTGTTTTTATTTTGGACACACGGATGTTATTTACTCCAATTTTGACAATTGAAGAGGGAAGAATAATTGTTTCATCCTTTATGAAAATAAATGTGGTACCTCATTTATTTTCAGGGGCTTTAGTATACTAAAATATTTCAACAAGTCCATAATATGGACTTTCATATTTTAGTATGGCTGGTAGAAGTCCATATATATAAATTTTGTTTTGGGCTTGTTTATGACCATGAGACTTTTAGTATGGTCATAGGAACGATATATATGGATGGAATATAAATATGTAAATATTTACATTAGTCCATGAAAATGCATAACTTAGAAATTTCATATGATGGACCTACAATTATTTACTCTAGTTTGGGGTAAATGGTGTGGGTAACATATTTTGTATGGTGATGAAATACCTTCATTTATGTTTGTTGGTTAAAATTATGAATATAATTTCAAGTTGGACTTGTATGACAATATGAAAATATTTTCATTTCCTAAACCTTATTTAGAGGTTGATACGTCCAAGTTTTCACAGTTGGACTCTGGTTTTATAGTCGGTTAACTTTGCAAGTATTGTGAGTCCATTATTAAAACTTCCAAATGCAATGAATCTGTATGGACAAATAAATATGCACATGTGTGGTATAATAAATTAAATTCTTGAGAATAGACTTTAACAATGTCATCAAAGGCATGTAATAAATCTTATGACTTTGGTAGGGATGGTGTAAAGCCACACTAAGTCATCTATGGTGGAACCTGAATTCAACGCTTGTGGTAACATCGAGTCTTATGTTCAATGAGTCAAAGTACACCATCTATGTGACTTGTTAGCACCTACCATCATAATTACCATCCAAATGGAGTGTTAAGTTACCCATATATTCGACCGCGAGTGAGCTTTTGTTCTTAATGAACCTTAATAGAAAACGTTTGAGTGGGGTACAGAAATAAGAATTTGATTAAGTTGTTTGTACTTAATCAATGGTGTGATTGTCTTCTTGTACCAAATATTTCTATTAATGCTTTATGAGGAATTGATGAGGTTTACCAGTAAGTGCAAAGTTGGGCCCCTTCTGTCGAGCTTGAGTTTGGCTCTAGAGCACTTATGAATTGTATACAAACAAATGGCCATTTTAAATGTGTGACGATGACTATGTGATTCTGGGAAGGAAGTGTAGTGTGAGACTTCATTGCAAGTGGTCATAGAGGATGTGCTGATTCAAAGCTTAGTCTATCATGTTATTTTGATCATTTGATGAGTGAGTTGCTAAGTGAGGGTTCAATCGTTTGGACGCCTCCGTTTATGCATAGGACCTCCAAGAATTCTTGACACATTTATTGTGGAAATGGTAGGGGATTGTTGGAGATAATTTCCTTAAAAATGGAAATATATACTAAAGCATATATAAAAAATAATTAGTTAAATTATTATTTATGAAGAGGTGTGAATTAGTTGATTAACTAATTAATACCTCTTACTTAAAAGGGTGTGTTCTTAAAGAGATGTGTCCCCTTAGAAGTATTTTTATGAAAGGATGCATTCCTTTCATGAGGAGGTATGAACATCTCTATAAATATGTGGCATTATGACATTCACTGGCATGCCTAGATGGCATGGATCAAGAGAAAGATAATGTTCTAACAATGTCTCTATCTCTATGAGTTTTTGTTAATTCCTAAGGCACTAATGCCTACACTTGTGAGTGCAACATGAGTGCAAGGGAGACCTCCTTGTATCTTAAAGACATATTTGAGAATACCTGTTACACATTGGATGAATAAAGTATTTAGGAAAAGTGACTTTGGTCCCGCCTGGAGGCCTTGGAGTAATCTTCTCACTGAACTGTTCTCTTGAAATTCTTCAATGCTGACTTAGCATGGGCTAAATATTTTGTAAAGGAGAGTGACAATATGGGTCAATGCACCACCCCAATGGTCACACTCCAACTACTGTACCCTTGAGGTCTTTGGTTTGAGTCCATGTGTAAGCAATATTTGACTAAACCATGTTTTTGTTCTGTTTTGAGCCTATTTCCTACAAATTTTATTTTCTTAGAGAAACTTACTAGAAATATTTTTATAAATTTTTTTAAGACACTTTATGTTATGACTAGTTTCTTAAATCTTGTGAATAAATTATTTTTTAGTCCACATGCAATGCTTACCAATGAGGGAGAGAGATGTCATAATCGTGTTGCAAATGTGCTTAATATATAAAATGAGTTCAATCTATTAGATAAGGACACTACTAGGTGTCTACAAAAGCCTCCACTTTGGCAAAGGCTAAGTAACACGAAGGTTGAAGTATGTTATGTCATACAAGATATATACAAATATCACATAACTGTTAGGTGCATCAAAGAATGAATATAGGTGACTACATCGTATCAATGTATAAGGAAATGTGAGTTTATGGAATCTCTGGGGCTATGCCAGAGGGTTTCCAAAACCCGAAGGAAACAGACAAATATTTGGGGCAGCACCCAAAGGAAGGTGTGTATTCAAGGCAAAGCAACCACTAATCCTAAAGGAAAATGTGTGCGTATCTGGGCAATGCACTATCTTGCTATGCCTATAGGTAAAGAAAGATGTGTTTGTGTGTGTGTGTGCGCGTGTGCGTTTTGGATCTTCTATACTGCTCCAGGTCCGATCAAAAACAAAAGAAAAGGGTGTGCGCATCTTCCGTGCCTTTTGGCCCACCCAGGACCTATAGTTCCGTTAGGAAATGGTGCGTATATGAAAAAAGAGTGCACATGATATATTTATGTATACATGAGGGGAAGTGGAAAAAATTTGGAACGTGTTGTACTATCATGTTGCATGGTAAGGATTATGTTATCATAATAAAGTCAGGTGCTAGCAGACCTTTGCTGGATTTTCAAGGGAAAAAAGGGCTTAACAACATGTTTAAAGTATCAGTGGCCCCCTTTGTCATCCCGGAGGTTACTGCTAGAGTTTGAGGTATACAAATGGGCTACAACAATCTGTCATAACTTCCACTACTTTCTTTGCTATTTTTGGCCCCACCTCTCAAACCTTCGTTTTTACTCACCCAAGCTTAAAAAAAAAAAAAAAAAAAAAAAAAGAGCATCATTTGAAGTGAGTCTTGCTTCTTTAACTCAAATTTACATAAATTTGCCTTGATTTGTGGTTACATATGGGAGATTTTTGAGTTTGAAACTCAAATGGAGGATTTTGATTATTGTGGTTTAGATGTTAAACTTCCACTTTTTATGAGTTTGCAGATAAATGTAGAATTGCTTTCCTTATTAATGTTGTAGAGAAGCATTAAGCTCCGAATCAAGCAAAATTTCATATATTGTGGATGCCTAGTGAAAATTAGTTTGAACTACTTGGACAGTTCGTACCCTTGTTCTTAATTTTTAATATATGAGTTAGTTTTTAATAAGCGGGAAAGCACATGGTTGCATTGTGCAAAGTCATGCGCCATCTCACAAGGCTTAAGGCAATTTACGAGGTTATAATCTATTAAAGATGCTAAGCAAACTCAATATTTGAAAGGTGATTGATATAAACTGTAATACCCCTATCTCTAGGACTAGAAGTGTTAGTGATTTCTTAAATTTTGGGATGAAATGAATAAAATTTCACCTAAAAATCGATCATAACTTAGGCTTATAGCCTTACATTAGATGATTATCACAATACAAAGCATAAAAGACATATCTATACAAACTTAACGGTTACACGCCGGAGACCATAATTCTACGGGCTACATGTCCGAAGTATACAAACTGAAAAACTAAATATAGGAAAGAATTGAAAATTACAACTCAACGAATCACACCTCTGGAGTCCAGGGGTTTACATCCCGAAACTATTCAACTACAACGACTAGAGGATGAGTATCTACTTATATGGTTGGCTCACATGACCATTCAAAACGACAAATAGGATGACATGCAATATATAAATTCAAATGTTAGGTTAGAGCTTTATTTTCATATTTATTATATACTTATTTACTTAGATATTTTTATTATTTGTAGCATATAGTTACACATTTAGTTGCATTTGTATATTTAAGAAAAAATAATAATAAAAACGAAAATATGGGTTATTGGACCAAATTTAAGTTATAGCTTTAATTATGGGCTAAAATATTAATATTGGGCTAATTTTTATTTGATATTAATGTGCTATTTACTGTATTCTTTCTTCCTTATTTTTCAGGTTAAATGGATAATGGAAGAATTATTAAGAACGCTTCATTCCAAGGAAAGGAATAACTCGAACAAGTTGCGGGAAGAAGATGACGTAATGTCGAAAATGAAGATTGGGCCAAGAAGATTTCAGCCCAAACCCTTTTATCATAAAAGGAAAAAAAAAATCCAAAACTGCACACCTCTTCATCATCAACAACCCACACCTCTTTACCACCATCATCCCACACTCCCTCATCATTATCATCACCCACACCCAACCATTATTATCACCACCTTCATCACCATCATTATTATCACATTCATCACTCCATAAAAACCCCTTCTCCCCCACCATCTATAAATACCAAACCATCATCAAAGCTTGAGGGCATCATCAGAGTCAAGTTCTCACGGCAAAGCATTCATCAAAACCATTTTCAGCATAATTTATATTTTGGTGTTGTTCCGTTTCATTCATTTCCCTCAGGTTCTTTTGTTTCATTCTGATGTTCTTGTTTTTTTTAAGAGACGTTTGTTTTAGTATTAGTATGTTAGGCTAATTTAATACTTTTGCTTGACCTAATATTATATTTCACCATGTGAAGTTATTTTTTTGAAATAAGATTTATATGCTTAAATTTTCATATTATATTTATATGAATAGTCTAAGTTGATTTGGAATAATTGTTTAATGTTGAATGTTGAGTTATTTTTGTTTGGCCATCTAAATAATTCTAACATTTAAATAGTGTTAACTAGTAACAACTTTTGACTATTAAGGTTAAGCGAATTAACTTAGGTCTAAATTACATGAATCTGCTGTAGAGGATTTAATGGTTTCGGTTAGATGAAGTTTTCCTAAAACCTAATGCTTTGAGTCTTTAATTTGTTATGCTGTATAGTAATAAGTTAAATGACTTGAAAGAATTCATCCTTAGACGTTCTAGGGTGTATTACACAGTAAGGGAAAATAGGGATTACAGACGTTCTTAACCTACAGTTTAACTATTCAGTAAATATGATATCGTATCAATGATTAAATAACGGCACATGGTAAAATATATATTAAGGTTGAACAAAGTTCTAATTGAGTGATATTTGTTTTCTTTTATTCTGCATAAATTTTATTAGTTTATAATTTTGGTGCTCTACAATTTAATTATATTGTTAGTTAGATATTTAAATATTTTATCCAATTACCCCCCCGAATTAGTTTTTTTTTTGGTGATTGTTTCAGTCATAGAGTTAAATCTTAGTAGTTAGTAGTTTGCATTTTTTTATTTTATGAGAGTTCATTACTTTGTAACTTAAAACTATTTTCTCGTGGGATCGACCCTACTTACCCTATCTATAGTTCTTAAAATTTAATTACAAGGGTATTTAGGTTATTTAATTTGTAGGTACTGGATACGCCTTACAAATTTTGGCACCATTGTCGGGGAAATTATTTTTGTTACTGAGTCTTGAATTTATTCTCATAATTTAGTTATTTATTTATTTTTGTTTTGAATTTTTTAAGAAAGTAGACATTTCAATTAATTTTTTTTTATTTTTACTTCTTGACTTATTTCTTTTCAGGTTTATGAACGTTGATGAGAGAATAAAACGTATCAACTCCTACGTTGAATTCTTGAACAACGCCACCGTAGAACAGTTACTTGAGATTTTTGTGAACGACGAAGAAGATGAAGAAGAACCACTTATGGCGACAAGGACTTTGACGGAGTTAGCTGCGCCAGATGTCTCGCAACAACCGCTTGGCATTGTTTTTCCTGAATTGGAGAAACCGTTAAAGTTGAATTCAGGAGTTGTTTGTGAAGTTGAGGAGTTTGATTTGGAAGATCCATGATCGAAAAAGAGGTCGAGCTAACGACAAGAAACAAAGGCACTGCTTGGGAGGCAACCCAAGATTCTTTCAGGGAGTTTTCTTTTCCTTTTGTCCTTCCTTTTTTCTTTTTTTTTTTTTGGTTCCTATTCCCTGCATTGAGGACAATGCATGAAATAAGTGTGGGGGAGGAAAATTCATATTTAGTTTTAGTTCATTTAGTTCATATCTTTTTCACATTTGTTTATTTAGTTTTAATTCATTTAGTTCATATCTTTTTCACATTAGTTTCATTATTCCCCCCCCCCCAAAAAAAAATCTTCTTCTGTTTTCCGTTTCTTTTGTTTTGGAAAATGCATACTATTTTGACCAGATTGACTCCCTTAACTTAGTATTAAGTTGTATATAAGTGGGGCGTGCATTACAAACCGAGTCCTAGATGTGATATTCTATAACCGGTGTCTAACCTCATCATTCTATTATAACTGTGAGTCGAATCCTTATTTTGCATATCACTATTGTCCTAGAGCCTTAGGCTTTCAGGTTTGATTCTCCCACTTGCATTCTTTTTTTTTTTTTTTGGCTTTTTTCAGAAGAAAAGGAAAAAAAAAAAAGAAAAGAAAAGAAAAAAAAAGGAAGGGAAAAAAAAAGAGTCAAAGTCGGGAATGACAAGTATCCCTTTGAGGCATGCGTAACTGGGTGCTATCCTTTGAGGCAATACTGGCACTGAAAAGCTTGCTCCCCATACTAGTGAGTCAATAAAGTAATTTATATATTGTCAGGTGGGAATGAGTCAAACTCTGATTAGCCCAATCTCTGGGGTAATGATACACGCACACACCATGCACTAGGATGGATACATTGTTATATTGGTTTGTGGGGTGAAAATTAGAGTGTAGATGTTGTGTATGAAGACTCAGAGTTTTGAAATGTACGCCTTGTTCACATACAACATAATATCTTGATTTTAAAGGGTGATGTGTCTAGTTGAAATTTTATATTGTTTCCTTTTATAAAAATAAAATAAAATAAAATAAAATAAAAAATTCCGTCTTCTCTTATACTTTTTAAAGGTTTTGTGGATATACTTACTGGAAACCCTCACGAGATCCACACTCGTACCGTGGGCCACCTGACGGTTTAAAGGGCTTATTGCACGTGCTCAGTGCAATCGTGATCCCTACAAAAGTGGTTGATTTTATTTTATTGCTAATAATTTTGTCGAGGGCGACAAAAGTCTAAGTGTGAGGGTATTTGTTAGAGCTTTATTTTCATATTTATTCTATACTTATTTACTTAGATGTTTTTATTATTTGTAGCATATAGTTGCATATTTAGTTGCATTTGTATATTTAGGGAAAAATAATAATAAAAATAAAAATATGGGTTATTGGACCTAATTTAAGTTATAACTTTAATTATGGGCTAAAATATTAATATTTGGCTAATTTTTATTTGATATTGATGTGCTATTTACTATATTCTTTGTTCCTTATTTTTCAGGTTAAATGGATAATGGAAGAATTATTAAGAACGCTTCATTTCAAGGAAAGGAATAACTCGGACAAGTTGCGGGAAGAAGATGACGTAATGTCGAAAATGAAGATTGGGCCAAGAAGATTTCAGCCCAAACCCTTCTATCATAAAAGGAAAAAAAATTCCAAAACCCCACACCTCTTCATCATCAACAACCCACACCTCTTCACCACCATCATCCCACACTCCCTCATCATTATCATCACCCACACTCAACCATCATTATCATCACATTCATCACCATCATTATCATCACCTTTATCACTCCATAAAAACCCCTTCTCCCTCACCATCTATGAATACCAAACCATCATCAAAGCTTGAGGGCATCATCAGAGTCAAGTTCTCACGCAAAGCATTCATCAAAACCATTTTGAACATAATTTATATTTTGGTGTTGTTCTGTTTCATTCATTTCCCTTAGGTTCTTTTGTTTCATTGTGATGTTCTTGTTTTTTTTGAAGAGACGTTGGTTTAGGATAATTTAATACTTTTGCTTAACCTAATATTATATTTTGCCATGTGAAGTTATTTTTTTGAGATAAGATTTATCTGCTTAAATTTTCATATTATATTTATGTGAATAATCTAAGTTGATTTGAAATAATTGTTTAATGTTGAATGTTGAGTTATTTTTGTTTGACCACCTAAATAATTTTAACATTTAAATAATGTTAACTAGTAACAACTTTTCACTATTAAGGTTAAGAGAATCAACTTAGGTCTAAATTACATGAATCTGCTGTAGAGGATTTAATGGTTTAGGTTAGATGAAGTTTTCCCAAAACTTAATGCTTTGATTCTTTAATTTGTTATGCTGTAGAGTAATAAGTTAAATGACTTGAAAGAATTCATCCTTAGACGTTCTGGGGTGTATTACACAGTAAGGGAAAATAGGGGTTACAGACGTTCTTAATCTACAGTTTAACTATTCAGTAAATATGATATATGTATGAATGATTAAATAACGGAACATGGTAAAATATATATTAAGGTTGAGCAAACTTCTAATTGAGTGATATTTGTTTTCTTTTATTCTGTATAAATTTTATTAGTTTATAATTTTAGTGCTCTATAATTTAATTATATTGTTAGTTAGATATTTAAATATTTTATCCAATTACCCCCAAATTAGTTTTTTTTGTGATTGTTTGAGTCATAGAGTTAAATCTTAGTAGTTAGTAATTTATGTTTTCTTTTTTTTTTTTTATGAGAGTTCATTACTTTGTAACTTAAAACTATTTCCTCGTGGGATCGATCCTACTTACCCTATCTATAGTTCTTAAAATTTAATTACAAGGGTACTTACATTATTTAATTTGTAGGCACAGCGACACGCCTTAAAACTTACATGTGCTCAGAGGAGCTTACAATCTAACATGATACATCATTCCAACTATTCACATCTGGGGTTCCTTAACACCAACGGATAATAACACCTAAGAGAAAATAAGTAATCTCACTTAGTCCAGTAATGTCCACATGCTTTATAAGAACATGGGGAAAAAGGAAAATAGAGAGGGGATGAGATAGCACACGCTTAGTGGATAACTCGCGATCTTGAAAAACTAAAACAGTTACATACAATGCAATAAGTAGCAATCATGTTGAATTCTTACTGAATATATCATATCAAACATTCATCACCGAATAATAATTAGGTAACCTTCACTATGACCCAAGAGAGGGGAGGAGATAGCCCATTTGACTCTTAATTGAACATTTAACATCAAAGCAATTCATTTGGGCGAGCGACGTGAGCTCTTTTAGCATGAAAGTGAAAATAACGACCAAAAAGGAGTGCAAACTCTGATTTAAACCAAGTTGGAGTCTCATAAAACTAATTCCACATAAAGAAGGCCATTTTTTATTTGAGAAAGTCCTTTCAAAGAGCACTTCTACTTTTCAAAACTTCTACACTGGAAATCAAAACGAGTAGTTTTCAGCTCATAATAGGTAAGAAATCACTTTCTAGGCATCAGATTCACATGTTAGTGTTTTCTTTTAGTGAGTCTCATAACTCACGACTCATGGAATCCCCCGAGCCTCTCATGATCACTAAACTTTTACCCTCGTCAGGGTCTACTAGGGTTTCCACTTCTGGGTCAACTCCCTAAGAATTAGGGTTCTCATATACCAGGTCTGCTTTCTAAATTGTGTCCATACAATCAACACTATCCTCTTAACCCAAAACATCTCAAGTGAAATCTCATTTTTAGCACATACGAAAATATCACGTGGATTAAAATGAACCACAGGATAGCAAGTATTTATCACTTTCTTGGTAGAATTTGACTCAAGAATGCGACAAATCTGCAGCCTTTCCCCTCAAGACACCCTTAAAATCCTTTAACAATGTTATAATCACAGAAAAGCAATCTCAAGCATTTGGTTTTGCTTAGTTCGATAAACAAGCTATGGGATCTTGGTTAATTAAAACGGTCGTCAAAATATGCAGTCCAGGAAACACTTTAAACTCAAATTAGGCTGTTTGAGCAACACAAGACAGTGCTGTTGTTAAAAGAGCTTTTTCACACTTAGTTTCACACATAAGAGAACACAACCTATTCCTAGTTCATAAAACACCATTCTGAACCATTCAAAACCACACACCTTGCTTGAAATGGAGGCCCGAATAAACCTCATAATTTCGTAATTCCAATTCTTTTTAAACTCACTTTAATAAAGTAGCTTCACTCAGAAGATTCACTTTACCGAATAGAAACTGCAAGATTCCAGCCTACTAACATTCCTAAAACGCGATGGAATAAGTATAAGTGTATAACACAGACAAGGTGACTTTGATCAAAAGCTTGCATATTAAATCTTATCAATTCAGTGACGAACAGGCAGATAGTTACACATGTTAACATGAAAATCGATTTGGAATCAGATTCTAGCAACAAGGCGTCAAGCCATAAGCAAGTTCCTGGTCTAAAGGAGGCTAAAGGCTTCAAAAGGTTCATTTAGATCCACTCTTGTCAAAAACTTATTTGGTAGCAATTGTTGATCAAGAAAGCTCATAGTCATTTGGATTGCTAGAACACAGCTACAAATATACCTAGCCAGACATGCAACTTTTATGTCGATTTAGAGCATTAAACACAGTTTAAATTCGCTTTCGAACTTGGGTCAACTTGATTAAATAAAGCAAGATAATGCTTTTGCTAAATGAATCCTTTTTCACTTGTTTCCAACATAAACCATGAAGCTTACACTTAAAAGGGGGGGGGGGGGGGTTGACCAAATCAATCTTAGGAAAGTCAACTTGGTCAAATTACCCATTTGAATTTGGCTTGGTCTTCTTCAAGTTTCAAATTAACACTTTCAAGTTTGCAAACTCGTATTAGATCGCTTCAGCCGGGAAGTTTTTAGATAAAACAGAATAGGCTTACAGTTCAGTCAACTAGATTGACGACATCAATTCAATTCATCACACTCAATAGGTCTCACACACCATTCGCAGCACACAAATCACACAAAAGGAGCAAAATTGAACCGGAGTGGAGTTGTTGCCCGGTTCACAGGATCGGTCCTAAGGTGGATCGAACTGCTGAACCGAGCAACAGCCCATTCCCCTCTCAACCTGTCCCAAACAAAATACACATACCCAAAAAAAAAAAAAAAAAAAAAAAAAAAACGAAGCCAATTCAGCAACTTCAGGGTATGGTCAAGGGGTCACAACATCATTTTTATAGCTCTCAATATACAACCACAACTAATCAACATCACGGCAGCGTTCACAGCACAACTAAGCAATCACAATCAACACGGCTCGACACTCAGTTCCCGGTTTCCCTCGTCGCAAAACCGTCCCAAATTGCACCTCAAAACCACAACGGGACACTTTTGACATGTCATCCACTCATAATGTCCCTCTTTTACCGAAATTTCCACAGTTCACAGCAGTCTCAATCAAAATTTCCACAAAATCCTTGCATGGCTAAATCAGAAAATTTAAAGTTAACTAATAAATTAGGCATTTGAGAGTCACCCACTAACTATCACCACTTTCATGACCAGACACAAGACACAATTTAAAGCAGTAATTTTAGGGGAAGAGAAACTACCACCTTAAATCCAAGCTTTAGGACCCGATTAAGGTCTAATTCTAGCATATTGGGTTGATCCTAGCCCCAACAACAATCTCTGCATCGGTTCTCCTAATTCATTGCTGCTACTACTGAGTTCGGTTCTCCTTCGCCCTCTACTGCTGCTGCTAATATTTCTTCTCTGCTCATCTTCTTCCACCGCACTTGTTGTTGCGGTTCTACTCCCCTTCTCTCACGCTCTTATCTCTCACTCTCGGTGGGTGTGGTGGGGAGAAATGGAGAAGATAGATGTGGGGGTCTGGTGGTTCAAGGAGCTGAGGTTTTTTTTTTTTTTTTGGGTTTTGTTTTTGAAGGATGCTTCATGTCGTGACTCGGGTTGAGAAAAAGGGGCGCCTGACATCTGCCCTTTCTTTTCCATTTTATTTTTTGGTTTTCAGCTAACAACCCAAAGAGATAAAATAACTTTGGTCCTAATGGGTAAGCCATAAGATTCTAGTGTTGGGTAGCCCAATTGAGTCTGCTAATGTCGCATGACGTAATTCTTGATTATTTACTAATTTCATGCAATCATATAATAAATCAAGAAATTTCACAAACTAACTAATATAAAAGCATACACTTAATTAACATACAAACATTAGCCTATTTAGCTAATATTCTAAAATTTTGGCTAACAAAATAGTTAATCGAATTAATTAGCTTAAAATAAAAATATCATGACTATTACATAAACTAACTCAGAAAACCTTTAAACTAAAGGAGAAATCTATAAATAATAAGGCACATAGGAATTTGGCTCACCTAACAAATGAGTCGAATGGAGAAGATAAACTTGTACTTTCTTAAGTTAGCGTTTGGTTGGGGGGTGATTTTCCTAGAAAACAGTTTTTCAATTTTTCGTTGTTTGGCATAATAAGGGATGGAAAACTATTTTTCAATGAAAATGATTTTCCCTCTAATTGAGGAAAATATTTTCTTTTTGAGACGATAGGAAGTTAATTTTCTTCATTTAACTCTTTGACAATATGGTCAACCGGAATTCAGGTGCAAAAGAGAATTTCAATTGTTTGGATCGAAACTTGACTATCAGCTGGAAAAGATTAAAATAAACTCAAATCTAGATTTTGATACCAAGTTTATTTCATTTGGTCGATATTTATCTCCGTTATGACAATTTAATTGACCTTTTTTACCACTTAAAGAATTTAATTAACTTACCATTAAAAGAATTTCAACGATTTGGATTGAAACTTGATTATCAGATATAAAATATTAAATAGACTCATTTAAATTTTGAGCTCAAAATTCTTTCATTTGGTCAATATTTTTTCCACCGGGATAATTCAATCGATATTTTTTGCTGCTAAAACAATTCAATCAATATTCTTGACCACTAAAACAATTCAACAATTTGGATCGAAACTTGATCATTGATATTAAAGATTAAAATAGGCTCAAATTCAGATTTTGATATTGATGTTCCTTCATTTGGTCAAGATTTTTCTCAGCCACGATAATTCAATCGATATTTTGTGCCACTTAAACAATCCTATCAATAATTTTCACCGCTAAAATAATTTCAATAGTTTGGATCGAAACTTGATCATTGAATAAGTAAGATTAGAATAGGCTCAAATTCAGATTTTGAGTACGATATTCTTTCATTTGGACAATATTTTTCTCCACCACGACCACATTTTTCGCTACTGACATAGTTTGCAGGAAGCTTGAGATCGGTTCTGACATTGATCAGGTTACTGACTTGAACCCGAGCCAACAAGTCGTTGGGTTAGAAAGTGCTAGCGGTCTTAACGTTGTTCCTTTTTTCCATAGAAAGTGATCTATCTTTTACCAAACAGCAGAAAAAGTGAAATGAAAATCAATTTTTTAGGAGAATCATTTTCCTCCCATTCAAATAGTATTCAAGTATTGAACAATTCAAAGGTCAACAATCAATAAATTTTAAACTTTCTTTTAAAATGTAGAGAATTACTTATATGAAATTGATTACCATTTCTTAAGGAGTCTTAATTTGGTCCAAGTTATCGGTTTAACATTATCATTTTTGACCTCTCAACATGCAATTCTTTCTCAAATACTCAACAAGTTAAGTCTAGTCTTCGCGATTCAATAACAGTCTTCACCTTTTGATACCTTGCCCAAATTTCTCAAGCGAACACAACCAATCTTGGCCAAAATTACTGACAAAGCATCTTGAACACCTTAAAACTAGATTTAACCAGTTCTTAACAAGATTAAGCATAAAAAGTTCAACAACTAATTAGAGAGTTTTGACCATTACTTGAACTTAGTTGGTGTTAGACCCTGACATTTCTCTAACTTTCAATTTATAGAGATTGCTAATCTCAACCACACATTTTTTATATCAGACACAACATAGATCTGTTTTGTTTCCTACATTATGCTGTAATCATTAATTCAAATTTTATATTTTCAAGGATGGTGAAATTTTAATCAAAAAAATTATAATATTTAAGACATACTATTCGATTGAATAACGCTTTGTACTGAAAAAATTCTTTTATTGAAAGCTTGAAAGTTTAAATATTACAATGAAAAGATTAAAGAGAGACAAGCCATTCAGATCAATAGAGATGCTTGCTCGTGGAGAAATAGAGCAACCCAAGTTCTCTTTTGCTCACATATGCTGAAATGACTGTTTCCCTTCACAACACTCACTTTCTCCTTTTATAGGGGAGATGGAATACAATACATAAGATGCCCAAATAGAGTACACACACGATTATAGGATACTCTTACATAGCTACTATATTTTTACTTTGACTTCACAATCTTACAAGGTAGTGCATGATAGTACAACAGCTTTTCAGAGCATCGAATGTTAATAAGACTAGTCATGCATATTAAATAATGTCTCAAGTCCATCAATATCTAGATATCATCAAAATCTTCATCTAGTACGAGATGCTTTCGATCCCATTTTTCAAATAAATCATGTAGATGTCTTTTTTCTTTTTCTGATAAAAGTTGTTCAGACCCAACATTGAAGAGATAATTGAAAACAACTTCCGACATAGCTCTTTCCACCTTCATATACTTGCTAAATTTATTATGATAAACGAAAGTAATGTTTCCACAATGCATTAATAACTTTCCTCGTTCAATCAATGCCCATATTTATGATAAACGTTGTGAAAACTAGGCTCTTGCTAAAGTAAGATCACTAACTATTCCTTGTCACTCTGGAAATCATTCTTGTCATTTGTTATCAAGGAATATGCAGACTTCTATTTTCGGGGGCTCTTGTTGGTATGACCTTTCCATTTTCATATTCAATCAATATGCAATGTACCTTAATATGCAGACTTCTATTTTCGGGGGCTCTTGTTGGTATGACCTTTCCATTTTCATATTCAATCAATATGCAATGTACCTTAATATGCAGACTTCTATTTTTAGGGGCTCTTGTTGGTCTATCAAGAGATGTGCAAATCAAGTGGATTCTTTTAAACATATATATTTGAAACTTAGTTACACTCAAAAGAATGAATACTCTGGATTAGGGATTTTCTATAAGGTAAGCTAAAATCCCATATTTGTAGTCTTTTATCATGGGATCATTTGGAGGGACTGGATTTGCTGGCAATCTAACTAACTCTAGATCTATCAAAGAAGAAGATCATAGTGCTCCATGATTCCTAAATGTCATAAGAATAATGATCATAGTTGTAACGCCCCTAATAACTAATTACTTAATTAGCTTAATCTGGATTATTCGATAACATGGTTGCAGTGGGATTCTTAACGGTTGGAGGCATTACCGCCATAACTCGGGTGAGGCTAGTTGACAACGACACGACCTTAGTCGGAGTACTTTCACATTTATAAGTCGCTTTAAACCAAAAGCATTCAAGTTAACTCCGAACTAGAATTTTAACTGTAACACAACTAAAACATTGCTAGGTTATGCGACTCATAACTCCAGATTAGGCATACTTATTCAAAATACAACTCAGTATGACCTTTAAGCTTTGTCATGTTTTCATACTATGCTAAAATCCACTGTAAGCGTCTATTTGCGTCAAACTGCAAAAGTCAGGGACCTTTCTTCCACTTCTTACTTCCTTCGGTTTGTTAGGGAAAGCCTATCCACTCATCTCTCATCTAAGCCAGAAAACGCAAAAATATTTCGAAGAATGAGCCGAAGCCTAGTAAGCTTATCGTCATATTGTGAAATGAACATTTAGAATAAATTAGTTGGGTGCTCGCATTTCAATTTTTTAGTTCAAAAATAGGAGGGAGAAAATATGTGATGAAAACTATTTTTCAGTTATTATCTAGGAGTGAAACCTTTGTTGACGTCTGATGTGATCATTTAGATAAGTGTATATCTGTCAAGCCGATTGGGAAGCCTGACCTGAGGCCACATAGGTGAGTTGAAGGGCATAAGCCCAGATATTTGATAACTGATGGAGCCACTTAATTAGGTGACAAAACATTGTTTCAATTAATTTGTTGCATGAACATTGCAAAAAGTGATGTAATTTTGAGAAATATGTGAATTTTCGAAGAGTACAAGCAATAAACGTACCTGAAGCTTTTAAAGTCTCTATCCTATTATAAAATAATTATTTGTGGCATTGAAACAACTAAAATGGCCTTGTTACTGCTTCAAAACACACACACACACACACACACACACACACACACACACACATGTTTGTAGTTAGTACTATTTCAAATAATTTTTATTAATCACAACTGATTCAGTAAGGAAATCCTCTGAGGTACGGTTGCTGGTGACGTGGGGTAAAGGGATGATTTTATCTGACAGCTGGAGGTCAACACTTCCTCATCCTCGGCTGCGTGCAGCTCGACCTGAAAAAACGGCAACCCCCGGGTTGTGGACCGGGGAACGCCTCTCCGACGGTCAAGTCAGTTCAAAGTCCGAGTTGGAGGTCAAAGAGGAAGAAGCGAAGTCAATTCAGTGTCTACAGTTGCTAACCCCTTTCCCGAGGAAAACAAGCCATTATTTATAGCGCTCTCAGGAAAGGGTAGAATAGTAATTTTACCTCAAATGCCCATATGGGCCTCCGATCTCTGTGCATTTGGGTCTAGAGGAGGCCCCTAGGGTTGCGCTCTGGGCCCTTGAGTAAGCATGGGCCTGAGGGTAACCCAGGGGACACCCCTTTTGGGCCCAATAATCCTGTAAGGGCCTGACCTGGAGGAAATTAAGCCCCTCTGAGGTACGGTTGCTGGTGACGTGAGGTAAAGGGACGGGTTTATCTGACAGCTGGAGGTTAACACTTTCTCGTCCCCGGCTGCGTGTGGCCCGACCTGCAAAAAAGGCAACCCTCGGGTTGTGGATCGAAAAACGCCTCTCCGACGATCAAGTCAGTTCAAAGTCCGAGTTAGAGGTCAAAGAGGAAGAAGCAAAGTCAATTCAGTGTCCACAGTTGCTAACCCCATTCCCGAAGAAAACAAGCCATTATTTATAGCTCTCTTAGGAAAGGGTAGAATAATAATTTTACCTAAAGTGCCCATAGGGGCCCCCGGTCTCTATGCATTTGGGTCCAGAGGAGGCCCCTAGGGTTGCACTCTGGGCCCTTGAGTAAGCATGGGCCTGAGGGTAACGTAGGGGACACCCCTCTTGGGCCCAATAATCCTGTAAGGGCCTGACCATGAGGAAATTAAGCCCTTTGGGAATAAATCGTATTATTCCCAAATCAATATATATATGTATATATATATCTATACATATATACATATACATATACATATACATATACATATACATATACATATACATATATATGCATCTATATACAAATATATGTACATATACATATGCATATATATATATATATATACACACACACACACACACACACACACACACACACATATATATATATATGTGTGTGTGTGTGTGTGTGTATATATACACACACACACACACACACACACACACACACACACACACACACACACACACACATATATATATATATATATATATATATATATATATATATAATATATATATATTATATATATACAGATACACATATACATATACATATATATATATATATATATATATATATATATATATATATATATATATTATATATATATACACACACACGCACACACATATTGAAGCAAATGCCATGCCTATTTCACTCCAAGAGAGCTCTCAAGTCCTTCTTAGTACTCAAAAGCTTCGTCACAAGGGACTTGGTCCTTGCACTGATTTGGAGCTTCTGTTCAAGGTCCATCTTAAGCCCTTAGGATCTAGTACCTTCCTCTTTTGGGAAGGTCAAGGGGCCTCGTAAAGGTTTAATCATTAAATTAAGGCTAAAGCCATGGCAAGAATAAGGGAAGCTCAAAACAGAAGGTTGTGCTCATGGACAGTTTCTGGCCAGAACGTTAGTCTGAGTTTGGGAGAAATTTCGCCTATGCTCCACATGACTTGGCCGAGGTTGTTCTAGGCTATCTTTAAGTGTAAGATGTTAGCTTTCACATAGAAGAATTTTCACATTATTTGGAGTTCATTTGCTCAGTCAAATTAAGCTTCAAAGTGGACTGCCCCAAAGTCAACTGTTAGTTCTGGTTTAGACCATCCAGATAGTACGGCCCATTTCTCTCAAAGAGCTGGTCCAAAATTAGTGAAACATTTTCCATTGGAAAATACACTTCTCAAGCTTTCATATGAATCCTATATCCTTAGATTTGGACCCGAAACAAAAGATTTATGGCTCATTGAATTTGACCCTGCTGCAGTGTGAATGCGCGGAAATTTGAAAGCATTAAATGCAAATGGATTCATGACCCCTAAGAAACCAATGCACGACCAAGTGGTTCCAAGGATGCATCCCCCTTTCTTAATGTGGGAATTCAAGATAATAAGTCCCCAAGCTGATGGGAACACGTCTCAAGAGTCCTAGTTGTTAGATTTATATATATATATTTTTTACCATAGTTTATCTAGTAACTTACTTTTGTATTTCCTATGTTAATCTAGTAAGTTGTATTTCGCCTTTTCCTATGTAAGATGAGTTCCCTAGAGTATTGGCCAGCCCTATAAAAGTCATTCTCGAGTTTAGTTCAAGGCAAGTTGAATGAATGAACAATTGAGCTTCAAAGCTCTCCCTCTAAATCTTAAGTTCTCTTTGTCCTTGTGAACAAGGTAGTAAGTCTTGAGTGGAGCCCTTATAGAGTTTTTGGTGGCTAAGCCTTTATGCAATTCTTAGTGGATCCTAGTCTTGATGGATGGCGTTGCCTTTAAATAAAGTCATATAAACGTTCAAGGGGGAATTTGAGCCTAAATTCAAGTTAGCAATTCTTCCCATTCGCATGCACACTCCATTTGGTATCAGAGCAAAACCAAGTTGGTGTGCTTGAGTTTATTCCACATTTCCTTACTCTTAGAGATCCATTTCTACTTTCTTACTTGTTTAATCCTTCATCGCTTCTCTTTAAGCTACACAAGAACCTTGACCAAACACAATTCCTAGCTATAAAAGAACCTAACTCCTCAAACAACCCTTACATTAACTTTCTGTCCATACCCTCTTCATCATGTCAAATGAAGAACACTCCCCTCCTAACTCACCCCAACCAGCAAGGGTGCCAAAGGGAATGAGTTTAGAGCAAGCCCACATAATGAGATAAGACAATGCCATCCTAAACCTACAATAAAGTGTGAAGCAAATTACTAGGCAACTTGAGCAAATGACCGCCCAGTTCATGGCCTTCCAAGGAAGACGAAAAACTCAAGAATCAAACAACCATGAAGATGAAAATGATTACTATAATGATTCTAGCTTGAGGAGTCATCCAAGAAAGGGAGATAGGAGACCTCCAATTGATGAATTATGTGACATTAAAGTGGAACCCCCGGAGTTCAATGGCAACTTGAACCCCGATGAGTATCTTGAGTGGGTTCAGGCCATGGACCGAATTTTTGAAGCCAAAGGTTATGATGATGAGAAGAGTTTCAAAGTTGCTAGCCTCAAACTCACAAGATATGCCTCCTTGTGGTTTGAGAATCTCAAGAAGCAAAGGGTTAGAGATGGCAAGAGGAAGATTAACTCTTCGGAGAAGCTTAAAACCCTTATGAACTAGCAGTTTCTTCTCGAGAGTTACAAGCAAGATATATACAATCGGATTTTCTCACTCAAATAAAACAACATAAGTATGAGTTAGTACATGAGAGAGTTTTAACAACTCCTCTTGAGGGGTGGTATTCATGAACCCTACGAGCAAATCGTGGCTAGGTTTCTCAATAGGTTAAATCCCCTTATTACTAGAAAGGTGTAACTCCAAACTTATTTCACCTTGGATGATGTTTTCAAGCTTGCTCTCAAGGTTGAAAAATGAAGAAAGGAGAAGAAGGTTTTCACTAAGCCCTTTTCCAAAGATCAAGCAAATCCAAGGCCCCTATTTAAGCTCTTTTCTCACCCTAAATCCGAGAGCACCTCACAAGTTGACAAAGGCAAAGCCGTGAATCTTCCTTCTCTAAAGGAATTGCCTAAGAAGCTTGAAGGGGGGAAGTGTTTTAAATGTCAAGGTTATGGCCATTTTCAATATTATTATCCAAATCAAAGGGTCATGACCATGCAAGAAGTTGAAGAAGTTGATGCCATGATGATGGAAGTTCAAGAAGACAACAATGGGGCAGATTCAGACCATTTAGAGGAGGAGACTCAACTTGATGCCAATGAAGGTGAATTACTTGTTTTAAGGAGGACTTTACATATCCAAGACTCTCCTTATGATAAGGATCAAAGGGAAATGATCTTTCATTCTCGATGCACTATACAGGACAAGGTTTGCAACTTGATTATTGATAGGGAAAGTTGCAATAACGTGGCCTCCACTATTCTTATTGAGAAGCTTGGTAATCTTACCATATCTCATCCCAAGCCCTATTCTTTGAAGTGGCTTAATGACGGTGGGGACATCAAGGTAACCAAGCAAGCTCTTGTCTCTTTTTCAATTGGAAGGAAATATAGAGATAATGTTCTTTGTGTTGTGGTTCCTATCAGTGCATGTCATATACTATTGGGGCGGCCTTGGCATTTTGATAGGCATGTCGTGTATGATGGGTTCAAAAACACTTATTCCTTGATTGTTGATAAAGAAATGATTGTCTTAAACCCATTATCACCTAACTAAGTTCACAGAACTAAACCCAGGGTGGGAAGTGAGAAAAAGAGAGACCTTCTTATGTTGAGTGAAACACGGGTTGAGAGAGCTTTAAGGAAGGGTAAGCAAGTTTTAGCTTTACTCATACTTGAAAGCAACAAAAGTGAGGAAGTGACTCCCTTACACCCTTCAATCCACCCCCTTATTTCAGAATACCAAGATGTTTTCCCATAAGATCTACCCCCTGGCCTCCCCCCAATCTGAGGCATTGAGCACCAAATTGACCTCATTCTCGGTGCCCCACTCCCTAACAAGGCTGCCTACAGATGTAACCCCCAAGAGACCAAGGAACTTCAAAGACAAGTTGAAGAATTGATGGCTAGAGGTTATGTAAGAGAGAGCATGAGTCCTTACTCGGTTTGACTTTGTTAGTGCTAAAGAAGGATGGTTCATACTGCATGTGCATGGATAGTAGAGTTATAAACAACATTACTATCAAGTATAGGTATCCCATACCAAGACTTGATGATATGCTTGATAAACTTCATGGTTCTATCTTCTCCAAGATTGATTTAAGGAGTGGATATCACCAAATCCGCATGAGAAAAGGGGATGAATGGAAGACGGCATTTAAGACAAAAGGAGGACTTTATGAGTGGTTGGTGATGCCTTTCAGCCTCTCTAATTGTAACACCCAGCATTTTTGTTTTCCGTTAAGCTAATTAAATGTCCTTTTTACATTCTAAAATCGTATTTTTAGTAGCCGTATGAGTTAAATTATTAATCGATGTGCTTTTGGGAGCTATACTTTTATTAAAAAGGATATTATTATTGCTACTATTGATTTCAAAGTCAATTCGTGCCATTTATGCCTTTAAATTATATCGATAATTCAATTTAGTCGTTATTCGATTTATTTAGTCGTTTCCTGAAAACGATTAGGTTTTCAACCTTAGAATTAGTTTGTGGTTTATTGAATCGAACCTTGACGTTTTTGAGATCGAATAATCGATGAAGGGTCGCATTATCGATTCCGGATGGGTTGTGAGGTACGAGATTAGAAATTAGACAAACAATTTTAGTTGATTGGGCAAGCGACTAAGAAACAATAAAAAAAAAAAAGAACAAAAGAGGGCCAAAGCCCCTTTCTCTTTCACGGGCGCACGACCAGGGGGGGATTGAGACCCCAGCCCCGACACCCCACATCGAAGAGAGAGAGAGAGAGAGGAGAAGGAGGGAGTCGACCGGCCAGGAGGCGCGACGATGGCCGGCCGACGACGGGCCACGGCGACGTCGGGGACGCGGCCAAGCCACGACCGCGGCTCTGGCAGAAAGCGAGAGGTAGAGTGGAGGAGCGAGAGACTGAGAAAGAGAGTACAAGGGGGGGCGTGTCTGGCTGGCGACGGTGACAACGGCGGTCGACGGTGAGAGCCTTCGGTGGGCTTGAGTCCAGCGACTACCACGAGCCACGCAAAAACCCCAAATTCAAGAACTAAGGTTCGGTCCAACCGAGGCATTCGAGCTAGGGTTTGGTCTCCGCTATTAGGCATGCATTTGGGACTATTTGGGTCAAGGATTGAGGTTCCTCAGCATCCAAATCGAGCATGAAAGTGCTTAGAACGAGTTTGTAGCTTGGAATCCAGGTGGGTATTTCTCGCCTCCTAAGCTATTACTATTTTCAGAAATGTTTTTCAGCAGATTGATGTTGTATGTCATGTTAGAAATCGTTAAATTCGCTAGAGATGTCAAGAAATGAGCTATACATGTTTAGGTTTGATTCATTGGTTAATTTATGCCTGAGATTTGTAATTCGAACTGAATTATATATGTTTAGCTTCGATTCGAATCTATATAGTTAACTTATGCTTAATTTCTTAATTCGAAACGAATTATATATGTTTAGCGTTAATTCAAATGCTTATAGCTAATTTACGCCTAAGTTCTGAATTTGAAACGAATTATATATGTTTAGCTTCGATTCGAATCAATTTAGGTGGATTATGCTTGAAATGTTAATTCGAAGTTATATTAACGTGCTTAGCTTCGATTCGAATCTATATAGTTAACTTATGCTTAAGTTCTTAATTCGAAACGAATTATATACGTTTAGCGTTAATTCAAATGCTTATAGCTAATTTACGCCTAAGTTCTGAATTCGAAACGAATTATATATGTTTAGCTTCGATTCGAATCAATTTAGGTGGATTATGCTTGAAATGTTAATTCGAAGTGGTTTATACTTGTTTAGCTTCCATTCGAGTTTATTAACCGATGCAAGCAACTGAACTAATTTCAAGGTTAATGAAATGCGTTTAGCTTTGAATCGAGTAGATTAGCTATCGCATGTTAAAGGAATTAATCTCGAAGTTAACTAAACGTGTTTAGTCTTGATTCGAGACTATTTAGTTAATTCGTGTCTAAGTATAAACTTCGAAGTGAATTGTTTTATGTTTAAATAGAGATTGATTCATGTTAAGACTGAATGGCATGAATGGGGTTAAATGTAACTTCGAATAGATACTTGACTATTTGATTGAATTATGCTTATGAAACAGCTCTAGAAATAATATTTGAATGATAAACTAAGCGTGTTTATGTCCCTTAACTGAAATATATGAATGTAATCATGTTTCATGCCTAGTTAGTTTAACTTGGCTTACTAAATTGAGATCGTATGAGTGTCTATATGTATAAATGTGTGTACGATATAACCGTTGGTTGCAGCGCACTGGTAATTGCTAATTGCTTACTCGGTAAGTTAAGCATGGGTAAGTTACGTAAGTTTACCTATCGCTTTTCAGTATGTTATGATGACTAGAATGTTAAATTGCAAAATGGAAAACCGAGTTGGTAGTTGGATGGTTTGAGGAAAGAATTATGAGCGTTCGAGGTCTTGTGGTACGGTGCAAGTGAGGAGAGAGACTGGGTTGTGAATTAACCGCAATCGTGTAGATTGCGAGGCCATGAGTGGCTCATTGTGTTGAATTGATTATGAATTGCTTGAATGTGATGCATGTGCACCCCTCTTCCCTTCGATGTTCTCAACTTGCATTATGTGCATCATGGTGGGTTTTTCAAAGAATGATTTCGTGTTTTGAAATGATAGTAGCCATAGTTATTAGTGTATGATGGCCTATTTTAACTAAATGAATGCAGTTTTGGAAGTGAACTCGCTCGAACGGGGGAATCTCTAAAGAGTTTTAGAAATGGAGTGAGTTACATGTTAAATGATTTTACCAAACGACACAACAAAAATTATTAGCCGTTATGGCTGATACGCTTTCCTTGGCTAAGATAATGTGGTATGGTCCCTGTGGACACTATGTTAAGAATGATGACTGCCTAGGGATTACGTCCTGGTATTAGGAAACCCTAGAAGACCCTGACGAGGGTAATGGTTCAATATGTTTATGTAGCCATCCCGGGAGTAAGAGCTTATGTGTGAGTGTTAGGTCTCACTATGGGGTTCGAGAATAGATCTCACCCACTCAGCACCCTGTAATGATCTTATGCCAGAAATATTTTCATACTAAGTTAAGAAAAGCAATTGGCCCTTGCCACTTTAAACGATTAAAAAGGAAAGGAAGTTCTTTTTATGGGCCCTAAGAGGCCATATGGAATGATGTATGAAAAGCTTATAAGGGTCGTTGTACCACCAAAATGAAATGGAACTTCCTTTAAAGCTAAAGAAAATGTTTGCAACGAAAGAAAAGAAAGCTTTTAATGAATGAGCAATGAGATGACTCTCAAGTATGTTTGAATGTGGATTTTACTATCATGTGGCCTCATCCTTATCCATATCGAACATGTCTGACTTAAAGTGCATGAATTGAGAAAGAAAGTTATAGCATGTTAAAAGTTCCATGAATGAAGGCATCTCTCCTAAAAGAATGAACGTTGATATGTGAATAGCCTACGAGGGTGACATGTGGCTTAATATGATGATTAATAATACATAGATGCTTGATACGTGTTTATGTGTGCCTTATGTATATTATATGAATGAAATGCCAAGAAGTTATGTTATAAAAAGAAAGACCCCTATGCTTAACCCTCGATGCTTGCTTATGTGCTTAACTACTTGTTATTCAAGGAACTTAGTCATTGAGGGGCCTAGAAATATGTTTGGGTGGTTAAGATGAAGTTTTGTTTAGCAATCCTCCTTTAAAGGTTTTAAGGACACCTAAAATGATAGTATAGTATGAATACGTGTTATGTGACTATTAAAGATATTACTGCCTGCAATGGTTTTGGTTTTAAGGGGGTTGGGGGACACTTACTGAGCGTGTGGTTGCTCATCCCACTACTTTTCCCCCCTTTTTCCCCAGGTATTCTTTATAATAGGAAAAAGATTGAATCAGCTATGACAAGATGGAATCCGTTCATGCTTGTAAGGTGTAGTTTGTGTCCATTGAAGAGATCTTACGTGTTTAGTGAAGTCACGTTATGTATTCTCCGTTTGAAATGTTTGTAAACAGGTATTCTAAGTTCATGTAATGCATATTGTTTATGAGTCGCTCTGTATGGCCTTATGAGCCAACCTTCTAGTCAGTTAGATGTCTTTTGATTAAAGATAGTTATGATTTGGGATGTAAACCCCAGTACTCCGGTTGTGTGAACCGTTGAGTTGTATCTTCCATTTCTTCTTTATTCATGAATTAATCTGGTTGGTGTACTCTGAGCGAGTGGCTCGTTGAGTTATGAACTTCGGCGTATGGCCGTTGAGTTTCTTTTAATGTTTTACACTTCCGTTGGTTACAGGGATCTTTTTGTAAGGCTTTTAGCCTAGAAACGGTCAGTTTATTGGGGAAATTCTGCCCGTTTCGTCCCAGAATTTAAGTAAGAAGTTAGGAAAACGTCACGCTTCTGTCCCTAGGGGCTGGGGGTGTTACACTAATGCTCCTAGTGCATTTATGAGATTGATGAATGAAGTCTTGAGGCCTTTCATTGGAAGATTCATGGTTGTCTATTTTGATGACATTCTAGTTTATTCAAAGAGTGAAGAAGATCATCTATAACATTTGGAAGAAGTTTTCAAGGTTTTAAGAGCTCAAAGGCTTTTTGGCAAGTTGGAAAAGTGTGAGTTCATTTCACCTAGGTTACCTTTTTGGGGTATGTTATTTCCAAATATGACATCTCCATGGATCAAGCCAAAGTGGAAGCTATCAAGTCATGGCCAACTCCCACCTCCATCAACGAAGTTAGGAGTTTCTATGGCTTGTAATCTTTTTATAGAAGATTCATCAAAGGGTTTACCACCCTCACAGCCGCCATCATCGAATGTATAAAGAAAGGATCTTTTGAGTGGACCAAGGCTCCCCATGATGCCTTTAGGACACTCAAAAGCAAGCTATGTGAAGCCCCGGTGCTAGCCCTTCCCAACTTTGACAAGCTATTTGAGGTAGATTGTGATCCCAGTGGAGTGGGTATAGGGTTTGTCCTTATGCAAGATCAACGCTCTATTGCCTACTTCAGTGAAAAGCTCAATGACTCAAGGAAGAACTACTTAACTTACGATAAGGAATTTTATGCATTGTGATCGAGAGAAGGTTGCGGAAGGATATTTCGATATCTGAGACCCAATTTGGTTTTATGTCGGGCAGATCAACCACAGAGGCGATTCACCTTCTTAGAAGACTCATGAGATTGTACAGAGATAGAAAGGTAGATCTTCATATAGTATTCATTGATCTAGAAAAAGCATATGATAGAGTTCCATGTGAAGTGCTATAGGAATGCTTGGAAAAGAAAGGAGTGTCTTCTTTGTATATTCGACTTATTAAGGATATGTACGTGGGAGGTAGGACGAATGTTAGGATGCCAAGAGGGGTTACCAATGACTTCTCTATTGGTATGGGCCCTGCATCAGGGTTCCGCTCGTAGCCCGTTTCTTTTCACCCTGGTTATGGATGAACTTACAAAAGGGATTTAAGATGGGTTACCATGGTGTATGTTGTTTGCAGATGACATTGTTCTTATTGATGTAACCAGAGAGGGAGTTAACGACAAGTTGGAGCGATGGAGACATACACTGGAGTCTAGAGGTTTTAGAGTTAGTAGATCGAAAACGGAATACCTGCATTGTTGTTTTAGCAGTAGGGAAGATGGGAGAGGAGAAGTCACCATTGAAGGGATGACGATACCAAAGGTTGAGAAATTTAAATATCTAGGCTCGATCATTTAGCAGAAAGGGGACATTGACGAAGATATTAACCAGCGCATAAAAGCAGGGAAGAACGCTTCAGATATGCTGTGTGATAAGAGAATGCCTGTAGGACTAAAAGGCAAAGTCTGCCGTATGGTAGTTAGACCTGCTATTTTGTATGGTGCGGAGTGTTGGCCTATAAAAAAGACGCTTGTCCAAAAGTTAATGGTAGCAGAGATGAGGATGATTAGATGGATTTGTGGTTATACGAGAATGGATAAAATTAGTAATGGAGTCATTAGAGACTTGGTTAAAGTAGCTCCTATCGAAGATAGGATGAGAGAAACAAGACTCAGATGGTTTGGCCATGTGAAAAAAAGGAGTGTGGATGCTCCATTAAGGAGATGTGAGAGGATTAACATCCCTGAAGGGAAAAGAGGGAGGGGGCGACCAAAGAAGAGTTTGGACGAGGTGATTAGAGAGGACTTGAAAGTTATCGGGCTGACGGAGGACATGACTCAGGATAGGAGACTATGACGGGATAGGATTAAGATCTTAGATCGCAGAGAGGTGGCTTCGTAGTTATCTTTTGATTGCGTTAGGGTAGGTTTCGTTGTTTTTTTCCGGATATTGTGTTTGTATACAGGTAGTACTTGTATCTGGGAAGAAGCCTTGTTTGCCTACGTCTGTTGGCTAAGGTATGGTACCTTCCTCTACTTTATTATACTAATGTTTACATAGTTATTGCCCCTGATTTAGTACTCCATAGTTCAATCCTGTGGTACATATCCTTATCCTTAGTTTTACTCCATAAAATGTGTTCACAAAATTGTTCTTTTATAAAGTGTTTCCACAAAATCCTTCTCATATGAAATGTTTTCACAAAATCTTGTTTTGTGGGTCTCTTAGAATTAGTCTCTCAACGGGTAGTCATGCCGGTTGAGATAAGGTTGCCTACATCTGGATCTCCCCAAACCCCGCGAAAGCGGGACCCACACTGGGAAGTGTTGTCGTTATGTTGGTGAGAGCTCTTGATCATTGGTCACATTACTTAAGGCCAAAACAGTTTGTGCTTTACTCCAATCATGAGGCCTTGAAGTACTTGAATGGCTAGCATAAACTCAATCCAAGACATGCTAAGTAGGTTGAGTTCTTGCAAAGTTTCTCCTATGTGGCCAAACATAAGAAGGGGAGCATAAATGTTGTAGCGGATGCATTATCTAGGTGGCATTCTCTTTTAGCCGTAATGGAAGCAAGGGTTTTAGGCTTCCAATTCATCCGAGAGCTCTACCAAGATGATGAAGACTTTAAGCACTACCTCCATGATCAAGATGACCATAAGCATGACCCCTACACTCTCCAAGAGGGCTTCTTATTCAAGGGCAATAAGCTATGTATTCCAAAGGGGCCAATCCAAAAGCTTCTTGTCAAAGAGGCGCATGGAGGGAGCTTGGCTGGCCATTTTAGGATCAACAAGACCATTGATATACTCAAGGAACACTTCTTTTGGCCCAAGATGGGTGGCGACGTTCATGAGGTAATTTTTAAGAGTTCTATTTACCAAAAGGCCAAGAGCCAATTCCACCAAGGGTTATACACCCCATTGCCTATTCCTAATGGTCCATGGGAGGATGTGAGCATGGATTTTATAGTTACTCTCCCAAGGACTCAAAGGGGCAAGGATGCCATGATGGTAGTGGTAGATCACTTTTTAAAGATGGCTCACTTCATTTCTTATGAGAAAGCTGATAATGCATCTCATATGGCCTATCTTTACTTCAAGAAAGTTATCAAACTTTATGGCATACCTAGGAGCATTGTTTCAGATTGGTACACAAAGTTTGTTAGTCACTTTTGGAGGTGTTTATGGCGGCTCCTTGGCACTAAGCTCCCGTATAGCACCTCCCACCATCCTCAAATGGATGGACAGACCCAGGTTACCAACAAGATCTTGCCATATTGCTTAGAAGCTTGGTGAGTAAAAGCATCAAGGAGTGGGATCTCAAGCTCCCACATGCTGAGTTTGTATACAACCGTACATTAAGCTTTGCTACTGTCCATTCTCCATTTGAGTCATGTTATGGAATCAACCCTCTAACTCCACGTCAAGTCATACCTCTTCCTCTTGAGTCTAGAGTGAGTTATGGGGCAGAAGAAAGAGCAAAGGAGATGAAGAAGCTTCACTAACAAATTCGAGCAAAGATTGTGAACACCAATGAGATGTACAAGGCAAGAGCAAACAAGCACTGTAAGGCCCTCACCATCAAGCCTGGGCACTTAGTATGGCTACACTTAAGAAAGGAAAGATTCCCATCACGAAGGAGAAACAATCTTATGCCAAGAAGGGATGGTCCTTTCAAAGTCCTTGAAAAGGTGAACAATAATGCCTACAAGCTAGAATTGCCCGCTGACATGGGTGTGTCTCCTACCTTCGATATAGGTGATCTCACACGTTACCTTAAGGATAAAGATGATGGTGATGATTTGGGGGCAAATCACAATCAAGAAGGGGAGGATGAAGCAAAATCCATGCCTATTTCAGTCCAAGAAAGCTCACAAGTCCTTAATACTCAAAAGCTTCGTCACAATGGACTTAGTCCATGCACTGATTTAGAGCTTCAATTCAAGGTCTATCCTATGCCCTTAGGATCTATTACCCTCCTCTCTTGGCAAGGTCAAGATGCTTCCTAAAGGGTTTAATTATTAAATTGAGGCTAAACCCAAGGCAAGAATAAGGGAAGCTCAAATAGAAGGTTGTGCTCATAGATAGTTTCTGGCCAGAATGTTAGTTTGTATTTAAGGCAAATTTCGTCTATGCTCCACATGACCCGGCCAAGGTTATTCTAGGCTATCTTTAAGTTTAAGATGTTAGCTTTCACATGAAACAAGTTTCAAGTCATTTGGAGTTCATTTGGTCGGTCAAATTAAGATCCAAAGTGGACTGTCCCAAAGTTAACTATCAGTTCTTGTTTGGACCATCTAGATAGTACGGCCCATTTCTGTCAAACGGCTGGGCAAAAATTAGTGAAACTTTTTCCATTGGAAAATAAAATTCTCAAGATTTCATATGAATCCTATTTCATTAGATTTGGACCAGAAACAAGAAAATTATGGTGCATTGAATCTGAACCTGCTGTACTGTGAATACGTAGAAATCTGCAAGCATTAAATGTAAATAGATTCATCACCCCTAAGAAACTAATGCACAACCAGCTAAGTCCAAGGATGCATCCCTCTTTCTTAATGTGGGAATTCAAGGTGATAAGTGCCTAAGCTGATGGGAACAAGTCTCAAGAGCCCCAATTTTTACATTCATATTGTTTTTACCATAGTTTGTCTAGCAACTTATTTTTATATTTCCCATGTTAATCTAGCAAGTTGTCTTTTGCATTTTCCTATGTAAGATGAGTTCTCTAGAGTATTGGCCAACCCTATAAAAGCCACACTCGAGTTTAGTTGAAGGCAAGTTAAATGAATGAACAATTGAGCTTCAAAGCTTTCTCTCTCTAAATCTTAGGTTCTATTTATCCTTGTGAACAAGGTGGTGAGTTTTGAGTGGAGCCTTTATAGAGTTGTTAGTGGATAAGCCTTTATGCAATTCTTGGTGGACCCGAGTCTTGGGGGGTGGCATTGCCCTTAAACCAAGTCATATCAACTAAAATTTGAACCTAAACTCAAGTTAGTAATTCCGCCCATTCGCATGCACACTCCACATGGACATATATATATATAT
>JAKOGI010000585.1:505000-507828 GCA_029747015.1 Carnegiea gigantea | reverse complement strand
TTGTCGAATTGAATGCAGTCTGTCTGGACAAGAAGTGGAAAACCTGATGGTTTGTGTCTTCGCAATAACTTTTTCCTTAAGTAGACTTGTGCTTTTGATGATTTTCTCGTTGTCAGTTTCAGTTTGTGCATAACTTGAACTTGGGACTTCGGTTGAAGTGGTCGGTCTCGTGATCCAGTTTCTGACATTCTCATTTCCTATGTTTTTCTTTGTTGCTTTCCCTTGTTTTGGTCAAAGTTCTGTGGTGTTTAGTATGATTTTCAAATGGGAGCATTATTATGTTAAGTGTTTTATGTTCAATTCTTCAGTTTTTAATGTGAAAGTAGATTTTGGACCCGTACAATGCAAAGCTTGCACAGCCTTTGGACATCACATACGTTAAATATGATCATGGCTTCTTTTTTTAATTCACGGCATGTCGCCCTTATCTCTGACCCTGCATTTCCTCCCCTTTTTTGAGTCTCCATGTTGACAATGATGCTGTCATGCATCTCTACATAAATAGGGAGATTCAATTTTGATAAATTATTGCCAAGGTTTCGTTGATTTCAGATATTACTGTCAGCGTGTTTGTCATTCTGTATGTGATAAATCTCACATGTGCAGAATGACTCACATTTGTGTTAAAAATAGATGAAATATTGAAACCAGAGCTACAACGTCGTTGTGTTCAGTATCCCTTTTCCCTTCAAATGGCTGATAAATAGTTAATGAAGATTGGTTTGAACAATGTGGAATGAACACTGAACTCTTGTTGCTTTACAGGTGAGACTCCTTTAGTTCATGCAGCCAGGCAAGGCCATACTGCAACTGCAAAGTATCTTCTTGAACATGGGGCTGATCCTGCAATTCCCAGTGATCTAGGGGCCACAGTATTGCATCATGCTGCCGGAATAGGTATGCTGTCACTGTAAGTATGTGAAAAAATTCCTGTTCTACATCTGAGTATCATATATTTCTCTAGTTTAAAACTACAACAGATATCCCATATCCTCATTCCCCACCCCCTGGTGGGTATAATAAAGGTACTGCACTGTGAACCAAAGAAAAAAAAAAATTACTGAAATTCATATCTCATGTATTCTAAACTGATGCTAGTGAAAGTGTGAAACCACATTCCTGAGTGTGGCGGGGCTTACTACTAGTTATTTCCTAAAGCATGTATCCTATTTTCACTATTTGAAGCTTTAAGACCACCTGCGTTTTTCTTTGCTGAGTGTAAAGCTTGCTTTGCTTGCAGGGGATATTGAATTGATGAAGCTATTACTTTCCAGAGGTGTTGCTGTCGATTCACAAAGTGAATCTGGTACCCCTTTGGTTTGGGCTGCAGGGCACGCACAAAAAGATGCTGTAGAGGTTCTCTTGGAGCATAATGCTAATGTAAGTGCACCACTAGTAATCTTTGGCGATGGTTTCTAAGCATATTGAGATTACTCCCCTCAGTTTTATTTTCTTTGCCCCTTTCTATAAGCTAGGTCTTACGAAATATATTAGATATGCTACCTCTGCATGTGCGGTGGTTATGTTTGGATTTCCACGAACCTTTCATATATATATACATACATACATACATACATACATGCATATATATATATATATATATATATATATATATATATATATATATATATATATATATATATATATATATATATATATATGTATTATGTGTGTGTGTGTGTGTGTGTGTGTGCGTGTCTATATATATATGTGTGTGTGTGTGTGTGTGTGTGTGTGTGTGTGTGTGTATATATATATATATGTGTATATCTATATGTATATATACATATGTGTGTGTGTGTGTGTGTGTGTGTCTGTGTGTATGTATATGTATCTATCTATCTATCTATATATATGTGGATGTGTATGTATCTATATATACATATGAATGTATGTATGTGTGTGTGTGTGTGTGTGTGTGTGTGTGTGTGTCTGTGTGTGCGCGCGCGCGCACACACATATATGTATATGTATATATAGATACACACATATGTACACACACACACACACACACACACACACACACATGTATATATGTATGTATGTATATATAGATATGTATATATGTATATGTATTTATGTATATGTGTATATGTATGTATATATATGTATCTATGTATATGTATGTATGTATATGTATGTATGTATGTATGTATATGTATACATATGTATATATATATGTATCTATATATATACATATCTATATATATGTATCTATATATATACATACATATATGTATGTATGTATATATATGTATCTATGTATGTATATATATGTATCTATGTGTGTGTGTGTGTGTGTGTGTGTGTGTGTGTGTATCTATGTATGTGTATATATATGTATATCTATATGTATGTATGTATATGTGTGTATATATGTGTGTGCGTGTGTGTAGACGCGCGCGCGCGCACACACACACACACATCTATACATATATATGTGTGTATGTATATCTATATGTGTGTGTGTGTGTGTGTGTGTGTGTGTGTGTGTGTGTGTGTGCATGTGTATATATATATGTATGTGATGGAGGAAGAGTTGCATCCTACAGCTTGTTCACCATCTACGAGTGTGCTTGTTTACTCTCATAGGAAGAAGCTCCGAAAGACTAATCTCGTCGTTTCTGAGTCGGGCTCTCCTATTATGCAGGAGGTGGGAGGGCCCTCTTCGTTCGAGGAAGCTCTACCTCAAGCCCACCCTCAAGGTTTAGATGGTGCTGCATTGCCCGGTTCTAGTGATTCAAGGATTGTTAGTGAAGGCTCAGCGTGGGTCTTGGAAAGAATGGTCTTTTTTTGTAAGAAGATGGGTCTAGCCATTGAAGGTAGAG
>JAKOGI010000585.1:437500-500000 GCA_029747015.1 Carnegiea gigantea | reverse complement strand
GGACAAGAGAGCTTTACTTAAATTTTTTTTGAGGGACTGGAATTGTGATCTCATTTGTATCCAAGAGACAAAACTTGAGGAAGTGGAGCTTGCTGATATTCGTAGCATTTGGGGAAACCAAGCTGCTGGTTTGCGGTTCTCAAAGCAATAGGGGCAGCTGGAGGAATTTTAGTTTTGTGGAATAAAAATTCTTTCCATTTGATTTCCTCTTTTTGTGGTGAATTTTCGATCACATGCTTCTTGCAAATGGGGGATGGCAGCACCACTTGGGCCTTTACTGGTGTTTATGGTCCGCATGTTAGAGTTGACAAACTCAGGATGTGGGACGGACTGCGACGAATTCGGGATGGTTGGTCCGGTCCGTGGTGCATGGAGGGATTTTAATGAAATTTTGCATCCTCAAGAAAGGAGCACAGATGTTTGTCCCTCGAATGCAATGGTGGCGTTTCAGGATTTCATCAATTACTCAGCCTTGTTGGACCTACCCTTGAAGGGGGGAGACTTTACTTGGTCTAGGAGTGGAGATGAATCGGTATGTTCAAGGTTAGACCATTTTCTAGTGTCGGCAGATTGAGAGGAGCTCTTTCTAGACATGTTTCAAAAGAGGTTGCCAAGGCCAATGTCGGATCACTTCCTTATTTGTCTTGAGACGACAAGGCTAGAAAGGGGTAGGACCCCCTTCAAGTTTGAGAATATGTGGTTGGAATTTGAGGGATTCTCGGATCTTATCAAAGAATGGTGGGGGGAGCTTCAAGTTGACGGGTATACTAGTTATATTGTTGCAACCAAGCTTAAGTTTGTCAAAGAGAATCTTAAGAAGTGGAACAGGGATGTGTTCGGAGACATCAAGACTCAAAAGTATAATCTTTTGGGAATCATAAATTCCCTCGATGTAAACGAAAAGACTTCTGGCCTTACTAGTGTTGAAATTCAGCAAAGAAAGGATGCGAAAGAGGATTGGGCTAAAACTATTTTGATGGAGGAAATATCTTGGAGGCAAAAATCGAGGGCCTTATGGCTTAAGGCTGGCGATTGTAACACCAAATTCTTCCATAGGATTGCTAATATGCGTAGGAAGTTTAACTCTCTGTCTTGTGTGGTGGTGGATGGGGTTCAATATGATGCTCTTCCAAATATGAAGTCTGCAATCTACAACTTCTACAAATCTCTTTCTTCCGAGTCAGAACCGTGGAGACCTAGAGTTGATACGTTGCCTTTGCCCTTGGTACGAGTCTCGGAGAAAGAGTTTATTGAGATGCCTTTCAGTGAAGAAGAAGTCACTAAAGCTCTTTTTGATTGCTGTGGGGATAAGGCCCCGGACCGGACGATATGACTATGGCATTCCTTCAAGGCAATTGGGACACTGTTAGTGGAGATGTGATGAGAATGTTCGCCGAGTTTTTCTCCTTAGAAAGATTCGTGGCCAGCCTTAATGCCACTTTTATTGGCCTTATTCCTAAGAAAGCAAATGCTGAGAATATTAGAGATTTCCAGCCAATCAGCCTGGTTGGCTGCATTTATAAATTGCTTTCGAAAGTTTTGGCCCGAAGATTAAGAAGCATCATTGGAAATCTCGTTTCAGAGAACCAAAATGCCTTTGTTGGAGGTCGTCAGATCATTGATGCGGTGCTTATAGCAAATGAGCTCATTGATTCAAGGGTTAAGTCGGGAAAGTTGGGTGTGGTCTGTAAGTTGGACATTGAGAAAGCATATGATCATGTGAATTGGGATTTTTTGTTGTATGTCATGAAGAGAATGGGCTTTGGGGAAAAGTGGATTGGATGGATCCGACAATGCATATCCTCTACATCCTTTGCAGTTCTTGTCAACGGTTCTCCTACGGAGTTCTTTTCGGCTTCTAGAGGTCTTCGTCAGGGAGACCCTTTATCCCCCCTTTTGTTTCTGCTGGTCATGGAAGTATTTACAAGGATGCTTGATGCGGCATCTAGTGCAGGGCTTATTTCTGGGTTTAAAGTGGGCTGCCCGAGTACGACAAGTTTGAGTGTCTCTCATCTGCTTTTTGCGGACGATACTATTGTTTTTTGTGAAAATGATTGTGAGCAGATGGTGAATCTTCGATGTGTGCTCACTTGGTTTCAGGCGGTTTTGGGTCTTAAGGTAAACTTGGCAAAGAGCTCTATCCTGCCTATTGGGTATATGGACAATATTCAATTGCTTGCAGGTGTTTTAGGTTGCAAAGTTAATGCCTTTCCGACTACCTATCTAGGTCTCCCTTTCGGTGCTAAGTTTAAGGAGAAAGCCATTTGGGATCCAATTATCGAGAAGTTTGAGAAAAGGCTCTCCGGTTGGAAGGCTATGTACCTTTCAAAAGGGGGGAGACTAACTCTCATCAAGAGTGTTCTCTCAAGCATCCCCACTTACTTCCTCTCTCTTTATCCCTTGCCTTCTTCAGTGGCTATTAAATTAGAAGCAATCCAGAGGAATTTCCTTCGGGGTTCTTTTGGGAGTGACTTTAAGTTTCATCTGGTAAGATGGAACATTGTGAAGCAACCAACGCTTTTAGGAGGGTTAGGTATAAGGGACTTGCGTCTCTTTAATGAGGCCCTTCTTGGTAAGTGGCTATGGAGATTTATGAATGAAAAGGGCAATCTGTGGAGGAAGGTAGTTATCATCAAATATGGGGACGATAGATTTGGTTGGTCTCCCTCTATTGTGAGAGGCTCTTATGGGTATAGTCTTTGGAGATTTATCTCCAGAGGTTGGGGGAGATTCTTCCCACACTGTTCCTTTGAGGTGGGAGATGGCGCTTCAATCTTTTTTTGGCATGATCGTTGGTGCGGCGACTTTCCTTTGAAAGACTTGTTCCCTAGGCTTTATGTTTTGGCAGTGGACAAAAATGTCTCTCTTGCTGAGTGTCAGGAGCAGGTTCATGGTAATAGTGTGTGGGCACCTGTTTTTGTGAGAGATGGTTTCGTTGATGATGATTCCTTGGTTAGCTTTTTCAATAAGCTTAATGAGGCCAAAGTAGGAGAATCTTCAATTGATAGGGTGCGGTGGGATCTAAGCACTCAGGGGTGCTTCACTGTTAGATCTTTTTATTTGAAGCTTCTTGATGGGAAGTTTCCACCGCAAGAGATTCTTTCTAAAAAAGGCTTCCCGTGCAATCTCATTTGGAAGTCCTTAGCCCCTTTGAAGGTTTCGTTCTTTGTATGGGAAGCTACACATGGGAACATTCTAACGTGTGACAACTTACAAAAAGGGGGAAAGTTTTGGTGAATAGTTGCTTCATGTGTAAAAGGGCCTGGGAATCTACGGATCATTTATTGTTCCACTGTCAGGTCGCAAGCATTCTTTGGGGTCTAGCTTTCAGTTGCTTGGGAATGTCCTGGGTTGCTCCTGACTCTATTAGGAACCATATTTTGGCTTGGGAAGGCTCCTTTGGTAGGAAAGTTAAGAAGAAGAAGAAGGAGGAAGTCATGGTCCTACCTCTTGTCATCTTTTGGAATATTTGGAGAGAGAGAAATAGAAGAGTTTTTGATAACGTTGAAACTCCTCTTCAGCGTTTGAAAGAGAATTTCATCAAAATTCTCTACTTTTGGAAGAATGAGAAGTTTAACTCTTCCTTTATTGATTTGGCAGATTGTGTGGATAGTTTATACTTAGGTTGTAAATAGCCTTTTGTACGATGCTCACATTGCTCTCTGTGCAACTGAGCTTCTTATTTCTATATAATATATTACCTTTTCCTATCATATATATATATATATATATATATATATATATATATATATATATATATATATATGATGTATGTATGTATATGTCCATATATGTGTGTGTGTGTGTGTGTGTATATATATTGGTATCTAGATATATGTGTGTGTGTGTGTGTGTGTATATATATATATATATGTGCATATATATGTGTACATATGTGTGTGTGTGTGTGTGTGTGTGTGTGTGTGTGTGTATACGTGTGTGTGTGTGGTGTGTGTGTGTGTGTGTGTGTGTGTGTGGTATGCATGTGTGTTTGTGTGTGTGTATATATATATGTGTGTGTATGTATGTATGTATATGTACATATATATATATATATATATATATAGATATATATATATATATATATATATATATATATATATATATATATACGTACATATATATATATATATATATATATGTGCATGTGTGTGTGCGTGCGTGTGTGTATATGTATGTATGTATGTGTGTGTGTGCGTGCGTGTGTGTGTGTATATATATATATGTATATATACGTACATATATATGTATATATATATACACGTACACACACACACACACACACACACACACATATATGTGTGTGTGTGTGTGTATATGTGTGTGTGTGCTGTGCGCGCGCGCGCGCGCGCGTGTGTGTTACACCTTCTGTGTTCCTGCTTGCCCGTTATCGAAAGAGATTAGAATTCATTTCCGTGATGCTGTAAGTAACTGTAGTATTCTTTGTTTTCGGGTGGGGAATGAGGCGTCCTGTACGGAGCGAAGTTCTGATACCTGCCAGCGTTTAGATTTTTTTTTTTTGGGGGGATAAGGAAAAGAATAAATATATATCATTAACAAAAGGCTGGATGCAAAGATAGCATGCTACAAAAGGCTATACACATCCCATATGCACAGTATCCACAAAATCTAAGAGATCAAGAGAAGAGTAACAAAAGATCCCTTTGTCTCAAAAATAGAGAGCCTTGATGAAATAGTCTTTAAAACATTGAAGTGGCATCTCCACACTCTCAAAGACCCTCCTATTTCTTTTGCGCCAAATGCTCCAAAAGATTGCATGAGGAAATAATCTAGCATTCTTATTTTTCGCTTTCCTATCAAAAAAGCCCTCCCATGCATAGAGGTGATCCGAAATAGAATTGGATATAACCCAAGAAACTCCTAAGCAACTAAAGGCTAGATCCCAAAGAGCTCTTGCAAAAGGGCAATGAAGCAATAAGTGGTTCACTGATTCTGCTGCAGCCTTGCATAACAGGCACCAGTTCACCAAGATCTTACCCCTCTTTTGCAAATTATCGCAAGCATTTAGATATTTAAAAAAGCAAAAAGTATTTCTGTCATAAATTGCTGCAAGTATCTTAAATTTTCATGCTTCATCCTACAAGTAAAGCTACAAATAATGTGCTGAGATGGCATTTAGGTTTGCTCGATTTATGGGAGTTTAACTTCTCTTTTATTTTTATTTTTCGTTTTTATATGGAGATTGTGAGCTGTACCATCATTTTAAAGAGTAGCTCTTCAGTTGCCCTGTTATCAGTAAAATTATGTTTTCCTTGTTCTTAGTCTGCTTCATATCTTTTTCCCATCTCATCTATATTCTTTCTGCAATGAGCATTAAGTGGATGAGAGGTAAAGGTATCTTAACTTGAATAGTTGACTTACATCTTTATGGGCAGCCTAATGCGGAAACTGAAGATGGTATAACTCCATTATTATCAGCTGTGGCAGCTGGTTCACTGGCATGCTTGCAGCAATTAATTGAGGTCAGATTATTATCCCTTCAGATTATTTGCTTGTTATTGAGATTCTTCATGCAATGGAGCCCCCTTCCCTCTGTGTCCATTTCAATAGAGCTGAGAAGCCTATTTTGGGCAATTTCTTGAGCACGAATTACAGTCTACTGAAGCAGAATTCCTCTGTAAACTGTCCTGTACTAACTTTCCTAGAGTATTTGTTGTTCATGGACTTTTAACCTAGGCTGTTAGGCAACTGACCTCTTTGCATTTCAGGGATAAGACTACTACATCTAACTGCCTATTTTGTGCGTAGATGGGACTTTGTGGTGTAGTTTTGGATATGGATTGGCTTTGTCTTTCCTTTGTAAAGGATTCCATTGTTATTCATGAGCTTTTAATCTAGGCTATTAGGGAACTGATCTCTTTGCATTTCAAGGATACGACTACTGCATCTAAGTGCCTATTTTGTGCATAGAGGGGTCTTTTATGGTGTAGTTTTGGATATGGATTGGATTTTTCTTTCCTTTATGATGTATTCCACGGAAATGCCTATATTTTGGGTTGTTTTCCTTGTGCAGGCAGGGGCAAAGGTGAATATATCCGCAGGTGGTGCAACTCCATTGCACATAGCTGCTGATATGGGTGACACAGATATTATTAATTGCTTAGTAAAGGCTGGAGCTGATCCAAATGCTGCAGACCAGGTTAGGTCGTCATGCTTGTGTGGTGTAAAGATATAAATAAGTGGATCAATGATATGCCTATGATATTATTCTTACTCCTGCATCTCCGCCGATTTATTTCCTGTTCACCTGGCTTGTATCCCTGGCATACATTGCGTTATGCTTCCTTGGTAAACATATAGGCTCTCTTTTTTTGATAATTCTGAATTCTGAATCAAATTTGTGGAATTACACAAGTTTAGGTGCTACATTTTTTTTTTTTCTTTTGATTGGCATCCCAAGTTGCAATAAATCATAGTCGGTATAACTGTTCTACTTGAAACTTGGAAGTGAGATGGGTTCTGGCCATTGGTGTGCCGTTCTGAGTAATAGTTTTATTTGATGAACTGATGTCAGTTTGAAATATATGAAACTTGAACATCATCTTCTGACAGTGGGTACTCCAGAATTCTAGCTCAGTAACTTTTGATCAAGACAAAAGACTGCATCCTGCATCTTAGGGCTGGTATATTTTGTCACTTGGTGACGATACATTTGGGTTTTCTTAGGTATTTTGATTTCATAGATAAGTAACCCTACCCTTCTATGACGGATTAGAATTCTTGCTGTGTTTGCTTGTTTTGATTTAACTGAAATTCTTTTAGTTTTAATGTTATTCTTATGCAGGATGGTCAGAAGCCCATACAAGTTGCTGCTGCAAGGGGTAATAGGAGTGCCGTTGAGATCTTATATCCCTTGACCACACCTGTTCAATCTATTCCTGACTGGACTGTTGATGGAATTCTTGAATTTACGCAATCCGAAACCCAAAAGCAACAGGTATTAACTGCTTGTTAGCATTCTTGTTCTTGTAGTTATTTTCTATCATACTTCTCCAATGAAGCAAAATCTTGTAGGAGCTGGCCAAAAGTATGAACGGAGTCAATGTGGCAAAGGACACAGACCTACCAAAACAAGATCTGCCTGAGGTACAAATCTTCTGTTATGTTTTCCTTTTTATTGCTTGTGTTCTTATGTGTCTCTTGCTCTTGAGTGTTAAACATTAGTGGCTGCCAGCTATTTTCGTTAAAGCACTCTATCTTTTGGATTTTGAGTCTCAGTTTTGTGATTATGCTCTTCATTCTCGAACTGTGCTGTTAGTATGGGACGCCATTCTCAGGTATATCTGTATACTGAAAGACGACTAAGAAAGTGAACGTATATTTTCTTGACTATGCCCTCCATTGCTAAACATTAGCTAGTGTTTTGTTTGTTGTTGCTGATAAAGATGTGCACGTCCATCTGATCTATTGGCGTATTTGTGTTTTTGGGGCTTGCTAGCTGTTCTCTGAGAACTGAGAAGTGTTTTGTTGGAATATATCGTTTCAACCTTAGTGTTGCTTGAATGTCGGCTGTCCAGTTATTTTGTAGTGCTTTGAGTATGTAGTCTGTAATACAAAGCTGTTGTCTTTGGTAATGGTATTAGTTTCAATGACCTGTAGGTGAGTCCTGAGGCAAAGGCGAAAGCCGCAGAAGCGAAGGCACGAGGAGACGATGCTTTCAAGAGAAAGGACTATGCATTGGCTATAGATGCGTACACTCAGGTACTGGTTTCTTTTTAGCCATAGGCCATAGCCTCCTAATACGATTTGTTGTTCCAATCCCCAAGATCATCCATGGTTGGCATGTTTCTAAGATTACACTGAGGTTTGATTTACCGTGTTATCTTGCTTTGGATTAATCTTACTCAGGTACCTTTCATTAACATTACTAAGAAATTTATGCTATGACCTTGTTATTTAAAGTACAAGAATTTTCACTTCAATTTATTCGGTGATTTCACAGGCTATTGACCTTGACCCTACTGATGCTACATTGTTCTCAAATAGAAGTTTGTGCTGGATTCGTCTGGGACAAGCTGAACAAGCCCTAGCTGACGCTGAGACATGCAGATCACTCAGACCAAACTGGCATAAGGCTTGCTATCGTGAGGGCGCTGCACTACGTCTATTGCAGGCATGGCCTCACCCGCTGTTTATATTTCAAATCCACCGTCACTTGTGAAGTTTTTTGCTCAATTCCTTTTCCATCTGTTTTTGCAGAGGTTTGAAGATGCAGCCAATGCATTCTATGAAGGTGTGTTGCTTGCACCTGAAAATAAGGAGCTTATTGATGCTTTTAGGTAATTGTCACTTTTTCCTGTTCCTTCTATGTTGCCCTCTTATGTAATATGCTGGCACAGTTAAATTCCATATAATACCACCAGAAGGTACTCTATAATGGAACCGCTAATAAAAGGAAAAAGCTTTCTTTTATAATTTTCTTTTTCAATTTTGAATTTTCTTTATCCATTAAGCTGAAAACTAGCAAATATATAGTGCACATCCCCTTGCGACAGAAAACCAGTGCAATGGCTGGAGGGCCTGGAGCATATCATAAATTCATGACAGCTTTTTATCGCGGGTCTTTTATGGTCATTTGTATTGACATTGGGAACTGCTATTTGTATATTGTAACAGAGAAGCACTCGAGGCTGGCAGGAAATTTCATGGGACAGATCAAGCTAAAGGAAGTGGCTTGTCACATGTAAAAGGGTAGTTAAGCTTTCAACCGGAGAAATATATAGCCCACCCAATTTTTGTTGTTGTCAGATAGATCCCCCCCCCCCCCCCCAACCCCCCAACCCGGGGGCGGCCCCCAGGGGTTTACTGGATATTTACATAGGTAGATAGATATTGTTCTTGAAGACTGTGTGAACCTTGTAAACTAGTAAATGTTGATGTTGGATATTTGAATACACGCTGCTTTCACTTTCTAGTTTGTTAGTTTAGTGTAATATTTGTGTTTTATATTTTAGACTTGAATTTTCATTTGTCTTTTGCTCTGATACAAACGTGCTTCTGTAAGAGCTTAATCTGAGCAGCAATCAGGGATTTGAACTGCGTTTCTGGCAGTCCTTTGTACAAAAGCTGCCATTTTTTATTAGGCATATGTGTGTTGGTTACCAAGCATATACTCCATGAGAGAGAATATTATGATTAGACGAGTCGTTGCATTAGATTGGTTGCTTGGTCGAAGGGTATTAACCACAATCATGATCAGGTCAAAGCAACATAATCTAATATAGATTGGGATTGTCCTATGCCTTCCTAGTCGGTTAGATTTTCTGGTTTTGGATGTTGCCTTTCATAAATTATCAATGTTAATTAATATGCTGATTAAGAGAACTTGCAATCCATGATGTGAAAATTAGAAGCTGAGTACATTTTCACATCTTGCTTCTTAAATAGGTAGAAAGCAAAGCAATTCATAAAATTCGCTTTGTTTTCTAATGAATGATTGAGAGAGTATCCGTCATTTTTACATAAAGTTATATTTAAAGATCTTAAGTAATGATATTTAAGGTGGGTTTATGTGATACTAATTGAAATCTTCGATTTCTCAAAGGTTCCTCCACATTGAGAAAATTGTCATAAATTTATTTTGTGTCAACAGTTCTTCAAAATTTTTATATGGGCACCTATAAAATTTGGTGTTATTAAATTTTGGAAAAAAAATTCAGAAGTGGATATATGAGTAATTAATGACATTTATGTTTGCTTTTCCCCCCCAAACATATTGGGGGGGAACAAAAAAAACATACAGAAACAAAAAGGAAAAACGGAGGCCGCGAAGCTGAGTCTACAGGCGTTCAAAAAACCTCAAAATTCCAATAATCCGAAAAGCAGGAGAGAGAAAGCAAATGTCCAACAGCGCAGTAGCGATGCTGAGGCTCCCTCTTCCTCGTCCGCTCTTTGGGACGCAACTCCTCTCTCACCCGTCGTCCGTGTTCTCTCTCTTCACTGCTTCCCCTTCCCCTTCATCTTCTTCATCTTCATCTTCCCTGCGATTCTTACCCGCTAAGCCTCACAGACTTCAGCATACCGCCGCTATCAAGGTTAATGCTATGGCCAAAAGAGACCTCTCTTTCAAAGACGAAGAGGTCGCCACAAGTATGCCTTCACTACTCACCTCAGTTTTATTCTTCAATTTCAGTTGTTTGTTTGTGGGTTTTGTTTTTCGTTTTGTGGGCAATTTTGTTTGTGGGATTAATTGTATTGGGTTGGTTTGTGATTTAAAGGTGCCGACTTGCATTTCGAGCCGCCCCTGAAAGTTGTGGAGTATCCGGACCCCAGGCTTAGAGCTAAGAACAAGCGGATTAATACCTTTGATGATAACCTGAAGAAGTTGGTTGATGAAATGTTTGATGTCATGTACAAGTGAGTTCCCATTTTTAATTGGTCCATATGCGGCTCCCTAGTCGGTTATGTATGATCAATGGTAGAAATTGCATAATTATTTGTGTTAAGGTGTAACGATGTTGTTATTTGGAGCCATTATTTCTGTTCAAATGGTGCATTGTCGTGCTCATGTCTGATGACAAGTATAATGTGGTTAAAGTAAAGATTCAGCGTAACACAGGTTGTTATCCATGTTTTGTACTGATATCTGGATTTTGGAATTGGCTATGCTATGCAAATTTTGAAAGTTAGTATTTGTTTTGTTATTTTGTAGGAAAGGAGGGATTCAGTTAGATTGTATTATGAAGACTTGTAGGATATAGGACATGGCTTATTTTTGTGATTTTTATCAAGTTCTGTTTGGGTTTAGAACATCCAAGTATCTTAACCTGTGTCCAAACTCCAAATGCCCTTTTGTCAGATGGTGACATGGGGAATTTGGGTTGAAATGAATATTGAAATAATTTTAACTCAAAATCCAATCTCAAATACCCCCTAGACTTGGTATGACACGATCGAATACACTTCTGTGGCAAATTGAATCAGAGAGGATGTCACAAAGTCTAGAAACCAAGAGCTTATGATGGATATGAAGGAATGGAGAGTCAATTTAGGTTTAGTCTACATGTTGGCTTTAATGTCTTTGACCAAATGCCGAAGGTTTGGTATAGGAAAGGTGCCTGGGAGGGCGTTTAGATGTATACGACTTGTGGACAATTCTTGTTGGAACATGGATCTATACAGTATTCATTGCATACTAGTCAATTGCAAAAGAAGTGGAGACCAATTTTCAGTTGTGTTTTGCGGTTTTGCTTTATTTCCCAATATCCTATCACTGAAGAAATCGCCTAACAGTAACTTTTCCAGCTGCTAGTGTCACGGGTCAAGTTTCCTCTAGTGTCACGGAATGTTCTAGGATCCTCCAGAATGCTCTGGGATCTTTTGGAATACGCTAGAACATTGTAGAATATTCTCGAGCCTTCTGGAGCACTTTAGAATCTTTTAGATTATTCTAGAACCTTTTAGGATGTCTAGGACCTTTTGGAGTATTGTAGGACTTTCTAGGTTGTACTAGAATATTCTCTAGAATGTTCCATATAGTTCTACACTTCTGTAGTATGTTAGATATTTGTGTAGAATATTCTGGACGTGTAATGATAGTCGTAGGATCAAATAGATATCCACCGCCGGTTGGATGTTTTATATGCACCCCAAGTGGGGGTAATTTGTACACCAAGTATTTCCAAGTGTAATACAAGGCATTTTTCCAAACTTCCTTGTGTCCACTTTCCCTCTACGTTCTCTTTGAGTATGTATGTGCTTACTTAGCTCCTCAAGTATAATTCAAGCAACACTTAAGGTTTACTAGCAAACTAAGGAAGTCGAGTGAGTCTGCTAGTGTCGCACGGGGTTGAGTATGAGTGAATTATCACCCTGTGACACGAGGAAGTCGGCAGTATTCTTATGGCATCTTTAGGAATGCAAATGCTCAGATGGGGGGAATCTTTCGAGGGAGTAATGGGAATGGATAAGATGTGGCACTGTTTTTCTGTGGGACTATAAATGTTTGCTATCAAATCTCTTTTTCCAGGGGTTGGGGGGGGGGGGTTGCGGGTAGGTGTCAATGTTACGGATGAAGAAAGTGTTCACGGCAAGTGAGGAGAGGATGCAATTGCTGAATACCGACTAGAGGTGCAACCTTTTAAGCGTCCTGGCCTGGCTAGGCTTCCCAACTCAGTTGCGTGTATGAATAAAATTGATCTGACAGCAAGGTGCAATAGGTGTCTTAGCCTAAGTTTTCCCTTTCAGTTTTAGCACCATTTTTATGCTGTGTTCGCAGTTTTGACCACCATTTCTATGCTTTGCTTCGATTTGTTGTAAAATTAAGAATATATATATTAGTAGATGTTGGATAGTAATACACCTAGGTCATTAATTTTGTTTACAGGGTTGTTGTGAACAATGCTTGTTGGCTTCATTTTCCACAGAACTGATGGGATTGGGCTCTCGGCTCCCCAAGTAGGTGTTAATGTTCACGTCACGGTCTTCAACCCTGCCGGTGAACGTGGTGAAGGGGAAGAAATTGTCATCATAAACCCAAGAGTTAACAAGTATTCGCAAAAGATTACACTTTTCAATGAGGGTTGTTTATCATTTCCTAAGATATATGGTGATGTTCAGGTATCTTCTCCTCATACCTTGTCTAGAATGGATATTCAATTATTGCAATTTGGGTTCAGGAGAATTGTCCCATTATTAGATGATGGAATCTCTTATGTGTTGTACTAGTAATGCATTAGCAACTAATGTTCTTTCCATTATAGAAAATTCTGCTCTAGTGAAACATGGTAACAAACTAACAGCCTCATCAATTGTAATATTCTGTGCTACAAGCCTTTCATAGCTGAATGAATGCTGTTCTGCTAAGTCGCTATAGACCTCAAGGTGGAACGAATATTAAGTACTGATCATCAGCCATTTGCTCTGATGATGCCGTCAACCGTATTTTTCCTTAAGACATTATATCATGATTGACTGTTTCATCTTCGTTCAATTTCATATCCTATTGCTCAATGCGCAAAATTGCATTGCGAATTTTGTTGAACGGGCCAGGGGTTCATGATGACCTTGTCTGTGGGGGTTGTTTACCAGTTGGAAGTTTAGGAATTGAGAGTCTTTTTACAGTGTATAAAGGGCTATAAGTACAGTTAAGGGAAAAAAGAAGTGTCTGCATATGGTTAGATGGGATGGAAGCATCAAGGGCCAATGGATACCTACCTCATAACCTGGAATCTGAATGTCATCATTGTCATGTTTGAGGGAAACTGAAAGGGAGTGATAGGTCTAGAGAGTTGAGTTTAATATTGTTTTTTTAAAGGATATTGAGCTAGAATGGTTAGTTTCTAATCAAGGGATGACATCTATAAATGTGAGGAAATGGTTTCTCACTGGAAGATGTAGCAAAGTTGATGTCTATATAACTGTATATGATGATTGATCCTTTTGTAGGCATGTACAAGATTTTTGTATTTTGACGTGGCGACTTAGTTTTAAAAAGCGCGAGGCGCACTGAGATGCATAGGGTCCCAAGGCGCGAGGAGAAGGCGCACGCATTATGGATGCGAGGCGCACTTCTATGCAAAATTTTTTTAAAGTATTTCATATTTCACAAAGCATATTTTGTAGAAACAAGTTAAATAGATGCATTAAAAATGTGATTAGACATCAATGTGACTACTAATACCGCAAATAATCTTAAGATATGTTATCTTGTCATCGTAGTTCCCCAATGCACATACTTACGGTACAAGTTTAGCTCACCTTTTAGCTCCTAAGGAAGGAAAATAAGAAAAAAGGTAAAGGCAAGGCTTAAAAAAAGAAGAAAAAGGGGGAAAATATAGCCTTGCATCCTTGAGGCGCACCTCATCCCCTCCGAGGCACTAACCCGGTAGCCGCACGCTGAGGCGCGCCTAGGCGCGCCTCAGGCAGGCTTTTTTAAACTAAGCGTGGCGAAACTCTAGTACAACTATACAAGATTACAAGTGATTATGGATGGGCGCAAATTTGTGATATAAGTTCCCAAATAGTCTTTTAGTGAGAGGGGCCTTGTTAAAGCTAAAACCCGCACCCTCACTTCTTTGCAAGTGTTAGTCTAATCAGAATATGCAGTGTACAACTGTACATTCCCCTTTGTATTCACGTTGTCGTCATATTGATTGTTTTCAGTTTTTGGCGGTGCTTTGCTAACTTATATGTGTGTCGTGTGGGGTCCTTGTTGAATGCCCCGGTTTACTAGCAAGCTATGGATACAACCTATTTGTCTCTGCCCTCTACATCCGTGTCTGACGTTTTTGGGACTTCTAATTCCCAATTGTAGCAATTTAGTGGAGTTCATTTCAGTATTCTAATTTGTTGAATTGAACATTTTCGTGGGTCTGTATTTTTGCATGTTGACTATGAACTTAATGTCTGCTATCCTTGTTCACAGAGACCTGAGTCAGTCAAAATTGATGCCAGGGATATCACAGGTGCAAGGTTCACAGTTAGTTTATCAGGTCTTCCAGCCCGGGTGTTCCAGCATGAATTTGACCATTTGCAGGTTCATATTCTGTCAACCACGTCTTCCATATATAAAGCCACAAATAAAGTTGAAAATAAGAAAAATTAGGAAAAACTAAACGGTATTTGATATTCTCCCATTTTGAGTTATGGTTGGCAGAAACAGAACTCTCTGAATTATCCCCTTTTGTGCTGTTTGCTGCCATCTATTCTTGTGCTACTTTGACCTATGATCATAAGTTTGATCTTATCTGTGAAGATCTGAATAATGCTATTTGATAAGAAAAAGGTTGTTTATGAGCTTCATGTTTGAAGGAAAACTTGCTACCTGCTGCATTTGATGTGGTCCCTAAGAGCATCCGTCTTGCTAATAAATTGTTACCTCTGGTGACTGCTGTCCCTCTCAGCCTTAGCCATAAGAATTCCTTGAAATTTTCTTCTCGAATTTGTTTGGCTCACTTCATATCATGCCACTGACTCATTTTTTTTATGCCCTGTCTCCTTCATGAGGCCGGCATTTGGGGAATCTTTATTCAAAATAGAATCTTCAACGATACAGTCGCATATATAGATGTCTTTCTGGTGCTCTTTAATTGTCGTGGTTGGACATGATCCGTATTTTTCAGTGACGAGATATCTCCATACATTTGAGTGTGAGAACAATTTGACTGAGAGAATGAAGGTTTCTTTAAATCCTCGACCGAAATGCTGTCTCTGGCCTCCTGGTTTTTGGATGCTGCTATGAGCTTTAACAAATTAGTTGGCCTCTGCTATTATATTCATAGCTTGTGTTCCCTGCACACTTTGTCAAAATTTTAATCGAAAGATTGGCATTTCAGCTGAATTTTCGGAACAGCCAGTCTGTTGTGGAGAAATACAGTGATGATAGAGAAAGAAGAGATTGTTTTATAAACACGTGGATTTTGCAGTTCTTAGAGTTCCTCAATATTGTTTAGGGATGGATTGATAAATAGACTTCAATTTATTTATGCATTTTGAGTTTACTGCTGCTAAATATTACCGGGTGATCTTCATTTTGTACCTTGTTTCTAACAGTATCTGCAATTCCAGGGCATCCTTTTCTTTGAAAGAATGACGGACGAAGTTCTTGACAGTATATGCGCTGACTTACAGGTAATTAGATGATTAAGTTTTCACCTCTATTTGGCGCTTTCATGGATAGCCGTTGTTAGGCAAATTTTATATTTTTGTTATGATCTGTTATAAATGACTGACTCAAATGATCTTGATATGGACATTTGCTTCTCATTTTGCGTTTGAGGTGTTTGTACTTTGATTTTTTGACTAGCCATAATTAGCACAGTATCCAAATTCGATCTTCGCTTCACCTTCTTTGATGAAGTCCCCCATGGATGTACAAGAAAACTCCTATTTGATACTCTCTCTCTCTCTCTCTCTCTCTCTCTCTCTCTCACACACACACACACTCTCTCACACACTGGCACTCACACGCGCACACAAAAGTCGCTCTCACGCACAAATTGTGTGCCTGTGTATGGTTTCTGAATAACCAAAGCTGATTCCAACTTCTAATTTCTGAGCATTTAAGATCATTTCTCATTGTTTGACCAGTCTTTTCCTGCATTTCTGTCATGCAGGCCTTAGAAAAGAAGTATGAAGAGAATATGGGACTTCCAAGCCCCGAAAAGATAGAAACTCGGAAAAGAAAAAGAGCAGCTGTTGGCTTTGGGAAGAAATAACCTTGGTGCGGTTTTGCAAGCCATATCCCATTATCCAATCCCCAGTTATGATTCTCACACTTGCTGTGTTCAAAATTTCCAATCTTCTGCTGGCCTTGGCTAATGTTTGATTGCTGATGCATAATTGAACAAAGGTTGTGCTGGGTTGTAATTTCGAAGTCCTAATTCATCTGTAATGTTGTAATGCTCTGTCCATCTGCAGAATATAATCTTTCAAGTTCACCTTCATGGCTAGCTTCATTGATTTTGATATGGTGCGCAATGTCTTGCACAGCTGTCAGTTAATAGAGCTAGGTAACAATCAATTTATTCTGGTTTTGTGAAGTGTGAATTGATTCAGTCACATTCTTTTGTTCTTGTCAACAACGCGGCATATGAAATTTGCGTTTCTGTATGGGAGTTAAATCAAGTGGAGTGCAGCCCTTTTTTCCCCTTTTTTTTTGGGGGGGGGGTGGGAGTGTATGAAATTTGCACTGACGATACTTCACGCATCAAAGCACATAAATACTAATGTCATAGTATCATAAGATTCACATGCAACCAAAATCTGCTCCATTTCACTGGTCATTCCTGGACGAAACCTGGTTGGCTAAAATGTAGAAACAAGTGATGAAAGAATTACAGTTTCTAATGCACTTCCAAGCCTAATTAACTCACTGTCCTCCGGTTCATTATTGACAAGAGGTGAGATTAGGCTATCCACAAAGCTTGCTTCAGGAAAGCAATGGTTTGGAATGCCACGGACAACATTCTTGAAAGTTCTATCTTTCAAATTACCGAAGACCAGGTTCATATCCTTCTTCAGCAGCACCACTTCTTCCTGCCCCAACCCCACCGTATATAAAGGATTCACTTCAAATGCATCAAGGCCATCCATGGTGAATCTAGTCCAAGACTTCTTGATCCCATACTCTTTCATTACACAAATATCGACCTCTTCCGGTTTAAATGTGCATAGATAGCCACCAATTGCAACAAGAAGATGTGTCACACACACATCGTCAGACATATAGCCAGCCAAGCTAGGAAGTAGTAGTTGGCGGAACTTGCTCTTTGGCCAGATCAAAGGCCACAATAGTAGCTTCATAATCTAGAGCATTATAAGCCACCCAATGAATGGACCCATCTACAAAAACCCCTGGAATAGTGGGACAGTAACAATACGAGCAGAAGGGATTGTAATCCACACTGTAGTCCACACTCTTCCAAGTAGAAGTTTTCGAGTAGACATTTACAAATGCCTTAGTGTGATCTTCAAGAGTCCGTGATATAGCAAGAAAGAGTGACTACCTTATAATCATCATTAACTGAGTCGTACCCAAATCCAGACATAACATAGCGTTTACAAGGGTCGGGAGCAAAAGGCGACCTGGGCACTTCTCTGACCTCTTTAGTAACTGGGTTCAACACAAACATCCTGTCCATACGCAAAACTAGCAACAACCCATCACAAGAACCCCATACGTCAATCCGACAATCAGGTTGACCGGCAAAACTAAGGTTCTTCCCAGCAATTTCGTCGAACACTTGGCCGGCACTTTTCAAGGGCGCGTAGAAGAGGTAGCCCCGCTTGTAAGAAGTGAAGATCAGCGACTCTTCTAGAAGACTTCTGCTCTGATTGAAGTGATCCCTGATGAATTTGCGCCGGGAAAGCAGAGCCCGCCAGGACTTGCATACGCAACGACACTGGCCGACGGACTTCGCTGGTAGGCGGGAGATTATGCCGACGATGATTTCGTCTGGGAGGTCAGAGTAGCTTCTCATCTTCACTTTCAGCGGTCAATAGTCGATAAACTCGATGGAAGTAGTGCAGTATCCGGCGAGGTGAGAATCGTAGAGTCAAGCAATGAAGTGTAACCCTGATTACGAAATGTGTTGAGGCAAATGAGGAGTTTGGGAGGGAGAGTAAGCTCCCAAGGTTTATGGAAGCGAGTTGTAAAGGCTATACATTTAGTTAAAAGGACAAACAACTTAATGTATAATGCAGTTTGATTTAATCGGTTTGACACTTGTTTATTTCTAAGTAAAGTTTGAGTGTAAGTTTTATAAATAGAGAAAATCAGTATTGAGATAGCTCTACGAGAGCATGATAACATATCAAAAGCGAATTTATTAATTAAAGACATGAGTGGTCAATAGACAGAGCCATCTACATCAATTCTTATCAAGAAAATTGTAGTTGGATTTGGCTCTTTTCTATCAACTCTAATTTCTTCAAAAGTACTTTTTGAGAGAGCTATTTCTAAAAAGTAGAAACAGTTTTATGAAAAACAAAATAGGTTAAATCACGTCTAAGTTGAAATTTCATGCTTATTTGTTTTGTTGTGTTCATTGTTTATAGAAGTAAATTACAAAATTCTAATTGAATTTGTCCAAATTCTAATAAATTTTGATTGAGTCAGATTGGTATGTTAAAGTGAATTATCTTGATTTTCGAAAGATTAGGGATAGTTGAGGTGAATTGCAATTTATAAATCTAAACTTGTTAAGCCCCTTTTGGTTATTTTTGGGCATTTATATAGGTGTCAACCAGCCTTATTGATAAAATCATTGAAAATTATTACTAACAACTCAGATTCGAAGTTTATCTACCGGCATTTGTGCTTTATTTGCACCCAAAAATATTTAAAAATTGGCATTTTACCGTGGTGTTGTATTTTTATTTATTTTTATTATTCAATTCCCCGGGGAAATACTTAAAAAGAACCCAGCAGTACCGTGGTGTTAAGTCTGGTGGCTCTGATTCTCTGAAAGAAACCTCAATTTGAACCGCCGTCACTTCCTCTTGCCGTCGCCAATCGTCGAAACCGCCGCCGTCCTTCCTCCGTCACAGCCACTCTTGTCTGCTCATCTCCGGGTACCCTCTCTCTCTCCCCTCCCGCCCCCCTTCCCCACTCATATGGGCATACTCGATTCAGACTAGAATTGGTTTTGTTTTTCTTGAGTGAGTGATTCATTTGGCATAGTTTTCTTATCATCAAGAAACCTAAACAAGCAATATGGGTATTGGGTTAGGGTTTTCTCTGTCTATTCCACTTTCAGGTTCAGTTAATTTGATGCTCACTCATATACTGCAATTTCATATCCCCTTTTTCGAATTGGTTAGCCTTAAACTATTTTATTGTTTGGGGTTGAGTTCAGGATGAAATTGTTAGTGTCATTCTGGATAGAGCTATGCAAAATCGTGCATTAGGTCTTGTCAAATTCCCTTCAGATTTCACAAATTTGGGGGAGAGGAAATATTTGGGCTGATGATATCAAGGCTTATGAAAGTTTTCACAATTTCCATTTGTTTGGTTTTCAAGATTCATTCTTGTGGTCTAATTAGCAGTTTGTGATTGGCTACAGATAATTGTGACAGAGCTTTGAAGAAGCTCTAAAATGGTATCTTTCCACAGTCCACACCATCAGACTTGCATATTTACTTTGCCACTGTGGTACTTACAAACCTGATGTTATTTGGGTTTGTGTAGTTGTTCTTCTCTTACTTCAAGGAAATCGTGGGGCGAGAAGTGGTTGTGGAGCTTAAGAATGATCTAGCAATAAGGGGCACTCTTCGTTCTGTTGATCAGTACCTCAATATCAAACTGGAGAACACTAGGGTTGTTGACCAAGACAAGTATCCCCATATGGTATTTCTTGCCCCTTCCATTTGTTTCTGCCATTCCCAACCTCTTCCTATTGATTAGTTTCGAAATTGTCTGTGGCGGATGAGTATTTTGTATTGTTTTGTTAGTTGATAAAGTGTCCAAATGCTGTTGTCCCAGTGTTTGTAGTCTAATTTAATCTCAAATGTATTTCTGTTGGTGTTCATTATACTACTGAATATACAATCGAGGAGTCATATTGAGTCCTTTTCCAACTCAAGTTTTCATTGTTCTGATACATTGAGTGGGTTTCTTTTCACGTGTGCGTTGAAATATTATGCCCTTTCCATGCCGCTCCAGATATCTTGCTGTTTATTTTAGCTGTCTCGCTTCAGTTGTCCAATCCCTGTTTGCTGTAATATGTGGTTCTCTTAGAAATTTGCATATGGAACTCTAAGGCAAGGAGATTAGTTAAGTCTGTCATGGGAGGTAGTGTTCTTCTGATGTCTGTTATTCTGTAAAATATTAACCGATAGAGAAGGAGAAAGTAAAACTTAGTAGGCTTCATCATATTTTTCTTTTCTTCTTGTTATTTTACGTTTCATTAAGTGGGACCCTACTCGGTTGCTGTACTCCTTACAAGCCCCCCGGGGGCGAGTCCAAATCGCCTCTTGGCCTTTGAAGGTAGGGAGCCGATGGCAAGGGATGAAGGGATTGTAGGGGTTGCGTGGGGGACAGTTGGAAATTTGCATTAGGTGGGATTTGAGCTTCCAACCCCTCTGTTGGGAGAGGAAGTACTTATAAGTCATCAACATGATGCTGCCCCTCTACAATTGAGCATACTCTTGTATCCATTAGCCTTTAAATGAGATGACTATCTTAATGAGATTCAAAGATACCTCAGACTCTTAGCAATTTAGAATTTCTGATTTTGGCAAACATCATTATTTTTCTTGTATATTCATTTAATATTCTCTATTGCATTTACTTAATCCATGGGTTTCTCATTTGCTGACTGTCAAGGGGTAAGACCATGTACATTTTGGTTTCCCTAGACTAGAGCTATTGGATGGTTTCCATAGTCATTGTTGTTATTCTTGTTGTCTCCTTCATCGTTATTGCTGTTGGTGTTGTTTCTTTTGTCATGTAACAATCACCGGAAAGTGGGGAAAGGGAAGCTGCTAGCCCTGATTCGATGCGCGTGCGCGTGCGCGTGCGCGGGCGCGGGCGCGGGCGCGGGCGCGGGTCGGTGTGTGCGTGTGTGCGTGCGTGCATGCGCGCGCGCGCGCGCGTGTGTGTCTATATATATACATATGAATATATATATATATATACACACACACATATATATACACACACATACATATACATATACATATATATACATATGTACATATATATAATATATTATCATCTGCTAAGTCTCTTGAGGGGTGAAATGCTTGCATAGCATTCGCATTTTGCCTGATGTTTTGTTCATTAAGTTATTTCGTCTTATATCGTTACTTGTCTGTGGCAGCTGTCAGTGAGGAACTGCTTCATTAGAGGTTCAGTGGTAAGATATGTCCAACTACCACCCGATGGGGTCGATGTTGAGTTGCTTCATGATGCCACAAGAAGAGAAGCTCGAGGGGGCTAAACCCTGCTCTTAGTGCTAAACACATCTATATTAGACTTAGACCAGTATCAGATGAATGTGTTCCTCGTTGATTGTCGCTGTTTAAGGAAGGCATTTTATGGGGGTAAACAATCAGTCCATTCATTTGAAGCTCCGGAGGTTCTGTAATACTGATTACGGGGCATCTTTCAATTGGGAGATTGTATTTTGCTGATCTGAGCTTGTCAGTTAGCCTTCCTACGTTTTGTGATTATGAATGTCACGAAATTTTTTGCAATTTTATCGTCCACTTACTTCTGTTTGGAGTCTTTTTATAGTTTGTGCCAGTTCAGAGTAGACAATTCTTCCCCATTCATTAGTTTTTGAGTGTGGTGAGAGGGGCTGTTAGACATCTGATGTCTGAAGCCGTCATTGGCTTACTGCTGCATAAGTGAGAGTTGACTTAATAACGGATGGAAATATAGGATTCTTTTTTTGTCAGTAAGAAAATGCACATTATATTAGGCATAAAAAAAATAAAAAAGAGGTGATACAAGAGGGTCTGTTACCTATCTTACATATATACCTATAGCAGTTGTCCTAGGAAACATAGAGATGCTGTGGCAAACTCTATTACGAACCCCATTATCGTTCCCTTGACAAACAACTTGTTTTTTGTTTATCAGTTGGGTGTCTTCCAACCTTGACCCTTGAGCTTTCCTCTTGCCACATAGATTGTCAAGATGAGGGCCTTGATGGAGTTGATTATCTCCATTATATCTCCAACAGTTGATTCGCTTGTCAGGATTGCAATCTTCCTTATACCGGCAATTGAGTTAGCATTAAATAACTTAAGTTCATACCTGTTCTCGCCAATATTTGACTCTTGAGCTGGTCGCAAAATGCTCGTTCTTTGTCGGCCCTGAGAGTTCTTCCTGCGACATTGCTTCTGTATCTTATATGCTTTGTTTTGTTGAGCGGAGAATTGAAAGGCATTAGGAGTATGATGCTCTTGGGTAACTCCGTCCATGATATTACTTCACTGATTTTGGTGATCACTATGATGAATACGAATCATCATACATGACAACGTCTAGTTATCAAAGAACTCAATATTGTTTCCCTGTTCAATCTTTTGGTAAGTGCTTCTAATGGACAAAGAAGTTTTAATGAACGCCATTTGGTGGCATTACCTATGGGCTTGTACACAACATTTTTGGTCGCAAATTTGCCATTGAAAATGGGTGCCGACCTCATGAAATCCTGACTCTTCACAGAGGTCACATCGGGTGGCACTGGCTTTGGGTTTGCATTATGTTCTTCTAATTCCATGTTGGAGCCGATATGTGAGCAAGCTCCCATACACAATTCCTCCATGTGGTTAAATTCGTTTACTCTCATACTAGACCTGTTACTTGAGTTATCCCCCTCAATACATAACTCAGTGGCTTCAACTTGAGTTGAACTATTATCCTCCATATAACTTCCATTGTCCAAAATCATGTTTGTACATTGAGAATCGCAAACGCCTAGTTCACCTTCTTGTACATTCTCAGGCATCACTTCCCATCATCATGCTGCACCTTTTCCGCTTTAGCAATAGGATCATCCTCTGCGTATGTCATAGGAGTTGATTCTATATCAAGAGTAGTGCTTCATTTGTCCAATTCCATCTTCAAATCTCTAATGATACTATCTCCTTTGCTCACCGCCTCCATGCTCATCCTTTGGCAGCTAGCTTCTTCTCTTGAATTGGGACCATTAGTACTAGATATAGAAAAGGTTTGGTCACACCCATCTACACCCATTTGATCTTTCTCTAGATGCTTGGAGGGCTCTCCGACTTCAAAAAACCTCTTAACTTCCTTACCATAATAGGGAGTGCTGATAATAGTACTCTTTCCCTTTTTCTCGCTGCTAGGGTTAGCTTTCAAACATGGTCGTTTTCCTGCATGCTTATTAAGGTCCTCTTGACTGTGCACCTCCCTGCGTTTCTCGTCACCTTGGGAATGTATGCTTTCAATTTTTTGAAGTTCCTTAACAATTTTGGATCAATTCGATTGGCCTCCCTTAGATCACACACGGCTTGCTAAATATTACATAAACCCAATGCTGCCTTTGCTCTTCTAAACAAACCTTTGGTATTACAGGGCTCGAAATCAAGGGTAAATGAGCATAGAGACATGACATTGTCGAACTGCCCTTGTTTAAGCTCAGAAGCAGCTAAATTAAAATTAAGAGCAATAGCCAAACTGTTAAAAACGTCATCATTTGCCTCTGTAACAATACAACTAAAGCATAACAGCTTGAGAGTGTACTTATAAAGGCCCGAGGCCTGAGCAAACTCACCTTTCTTGAAACTTTTATTTCCTTCATCCTTCAAATATTGAACTCTATGGGGAATTTCATGACGTCCTTCCGTTTGTATAACTACCTGAACAAGTTCCTCCAACTCTTCCTCGGTGAGGTGAACACGAATCATAGCAGCTAGAAGAGAATTTTCTATGCCCCAATCTAATAAAAGGTCCATGATGTTACACAAAAGTCTCAACCCAGACCAATATCACAAAGATGGACTAAGTTGGATTCTCCCAAGCACATAACGAGTACCCCAAATTAACCAAACGACTCAAAATTTCACAAAATCAAAGCAGTATCTTTTAAAACAAGACCAATCGGCACATGAATTTGGCTCAAACGAGGGCTAATAACGTCGTGAATAGCTTCGTCGTGAAGATCTTCCGGTCGCCTTCTGTGTCGTCTACTGGTAGGTAGCAAGCAAGACCACTGTCGATTCCCAAAACCTTAATCGAAGCTAAAGCGAAGAAGAGAAAACTGGACTAAAAGGGAAAAAAACAAAGCAAAATTGATAGTTAGGGGGGTAGCTCAACCGGCGACGGCCCTCAGGGAAGTCGGCGGCGGCGGTTCAGGTCGTGGACGAGGATGTTGCTGGGTGTGGAGATGCCTTGGTCGATTATCGCCAGAGCCTTCTACGCATAGACGGAAATTCGTGAAAATATAGGATTCAGTTCAGATAACGCCAGTGTACTTGAAATATTCTGATAAATCGAGATAAGTTAATCGTAAACTAGTCTATCAATAAAATAGATTGGTTTAAATAATTTGACACTTACTTCTCTAAAATAAGGTATTTTATATTTGAGTTTGGTGAATAGAGAAAATATATAACGAGAAAATTCTACCCCTTACATGGTTAAGAATAGCTCGATTTTAGTAAAAAAGAGGCTATAACACCAAAAAAGGTAAAATATTGTATGTGGAAATAATTTTTTTTTAAGGATGAATGCGCAAATAATAGTAAGTCTTTGAAAAAAAATTATATTTTCAATAACTCGTATTTCTAATTTTCAAGCTTTAGGTTATTCAAATTCATCTGAATTAATTGAGATTATTTACAACTTTTTTAAACTTAAACACTGAGTAATCCATTAAGTCAAATTATTTAACATAGTGGTGGGTGTTTGAGTCTTACAAGAAGTACCTAAGTTTGATTTTTCCTAAATTTTATGTGCACAGAATTTACATGTCCAAAAAAAGTTATTTTTTTTTTTCTATTTTCTTGAACAGTTTCAACTAACTTGACAATATACACTTCTAATTTCTTCCAAGTTATTTCAGTTAAATTGAATTTTTCCCATAAGGCCATGTTTTTTTCGTTGGTGAATCTAAATTTATCAACTTCAATCAATTTCAATTCACTTCAACCTATTTCACGAACTTCAATGAAAAATACCAACTTTTATTCACGTTAACTAACTTCAACTCACTTCAACCTATTATTTTAATAAACTTCTACCCATCATATAAAAAATATATCAACTTCAACCCACTTCAATAATAAAAAAATACCTATTTTAATCAACTTTAACCAACTTTATTTATTTTTCAATTTCTATTTTTCAATGAAAATAACAGACCTTAGGACGGGGAAAAAAATCCAAGTAGTGAATCTGTAAAATTTGATGAAAGACTTTTGAGGGAAGAAAAGCAAGCGCGGGTAAGAAATTACCGCATTGAGAAGGAGATTGCTACATAATTCTAACCATTTTCCGCAAGATAATGCAATCAATTAATTGAAAGTGATAAAATCATTGAGTAAAACCCTTGAAGCTTCTTAAAATTTACACTGTATTTGGATATTAGAGGGGGAGGAAAAGGAAAGTTAGTGAAGGGAGGGAAAGAGATGGGCGGAAAAATAGATTTATCTTATTTAAATTTAAAATAAAAAATTAATTATATATGTTATATTTGGATTAAAAAAAGAAGGAAAGGGGAAGGAAAAGAAAAAATTATTATATCACTTTTTCTCCCCTCCATTCACCCTTTATTTAGGAGAATAAGAATTAAATTATAAAAATTAATGAAAATGAAGTGTTTTCCTATCTCCTTCATCCTTTTTTTTTAAAATTTTCCTAAACAAGGGGAAGAAGAGTTAATTAACCTCCTTCCCCCTCCCCTACTGCCAATCCAAACACAGCGTCAGAACAGCGGCAATGGAGACAGTGGGGTTCCGGCTGTCGTGCCCGCCTTTCTCACCTCATCAAACTCTACTCTTTGCTGCTCCTCATAGACTTTGTACGCTCAACCCTTCTCCTCTGGTTAAGCAATTCCCTTCTGCCTCGGGTCAGTATACTTTCATCTGCTTCGTCTTCTCTTTCTCTTTTCTCTCTTTCTTCTTGATAATTGTTTTTCATTTTAACAAAAAAGCAGTGATTTTGAGGTGCACCAAGGGCAAAGAGGAGCAAGACTTGCAGGAATTACCCCCAGGTCTACCTCCAGAGTTCTATAATGATGTATGTGTGTATTTCCATCATGTAATATGTCCTTAAAAACAATCTGGGCATCTGTTTTTTTAACCTTATTATGTCATCGTTGTTGTTGGGTGTTCCCCTCTTTTCGTAAAATCCAATTATCTAAAGTCCTGCGCCCTAAACATTATGTATGTATGCATGTATGTGCTTTAGGCCTTTTGCCGCCTTCTTATTTAGCTTGTTTTGTAATTTCAGCATCTGAATTTTCCCTGTCCTCATGAAATTTCAGTTGTACAGGTTCTTTTTCTTCATAGTTGATATACATGTGTGTGCGCGTCTGGTCATATAGTCAGACACTAGAAAATATATTTTCTTGCTTCTCTGAGTTCCTGTGATTGGGATGTTCGAGTCATTTCTGGTCTCTGGGTGTGTCCTGATGGATTTTAGACTACATAAGGACGCAAGGTCCTTATCGGTGTTCATCTTTTGTTGTATTAGTTGCACCCCTGATGTTTGGTTGACATCATGAGGTCCTCTTCTGTATAAGGTCCTGATGGTTCGGTGTTCAATTTTATAAGGTTCTCTTCTGTGCTTCCGAATTGATTAATTGTCCTGATGTTTGGTTCCCATTGGTAAACACTGTTTGTGGAAAGGAAGATCTTGTTCTGATATTGCTGGTTGGGCAAGCAACTTTTTATTTGACTTACTGATTAATCATGCCATAATGCTATTATTGGATTTCGGGTTATTGAGATGATGACAACTTTGTAAAGTTTAAGATGATTCTGCCAGCTACATTAGACATGAAACTTGCTGTAATGTGTGTTCCTTTCATTTTGTGCCTGTGATTGACATTTATCTCATTGAGTCTCTCTGCTTTTTTCTGTTTCTAGATTGTGAGAAAATGCCTTCGCATACCAACACCACAGTGTCCCCATGAGGGTCCTGCCTAGTACGCTGTATATTGAGAAAAAGGAAGGGGAGAGTTCCTTATCTTCAATTTCAGGAAGGTTGTCTTATTAGATCCTCGATAGTGCATTGAATGATCAATCTGCAATTCGACCTTACCCAAAGGGGGGGGGGGATGGTTAGACACTTTAAGTGTTCAAGATTGCTTTTTTTTAGCGGATGGGGACAGGATTATAGGGAGATTGTAGTGCTTAACCAGGAATGTTGACTATTCCTTGTTTGTGTACTTTTGTACTCCCATGCTGTGTTGACTTATAATGTGAAGGGATCTAGTTAATTTGTGCTTTGTGTGACGTGGGGTTCCATAGGTAAGTCAATGTACAAACATGTCGATGTGTAAGATTCAGCGTGTGTAATATTTAACGATACATGATTATGTGATAATGACATGACTAACAGCTTGATCATGCTGTTGATTAAGTCTTTGTCATTGATGAGGATGCTAATTTCTAGTGCTTGTACACATGTAGGATATGTATTCAGTAAAGTTTGGCTGAAATTTAGATCCACATACACAGACCTTTCTTTTCTATTGATGGTCTCACTTCATTAACTATACATGTGAGAATCTGATCCTTTATGGTGAAACGTGGTGAAATGTGGTGCTGTTAACTTTTGAAAGTAAAGCTGTGATTTTCTTAAAACAGGACTGGCAAGCACAGCAGCGGGAGAAGACAAAAGAGCTTAATAGAAGACGCAGAGAAGAGGACGAAGAGGAGGAAAGGAAGGTCCAAGAATATCGTGAAATTGGCACACGATTGAAAGGGTTTCCAGAAGAGGATGTTAAGAAAGCAAGAAGATTGGTTTCAAGCTTTATCAGAGCTGAAGAAGAAGTGGAAGAGGTGATAAATTGTTTCAAATTTAACCTTTAATAATTCAACGGTAGGCTATTGTCACTCTTTCTTTAGGCTGACGGTAAGGGCCGGAAGGGAAACAATTGGTGCCAGCTGGCGAGTGGCAACCTTGTCTTGTTATATATGCAGAAGCCTTCACAGCCTGAGGGTTGGCTGTCGGAAAAGATGGGTTCTTTTTACCTTGCTGTACCCAAGGAGTCACTTCTAATTAAGAGAATTGTCTTCCTTTATATATGCTTTATTTGCCAAGGCTAAGGCTGCCTTCCTTGTGACAATGCCCACGATCATGACAGCCCTGTTCATTATCATGCTTGAACCATACTCAGTTGTATATGTAGTCCTTCTGTTTTTCTGTCTGGAAGGAGATCTTTGACTAGTCTTAAATCATTGCTGGTTTGCTAGATGAGTAAGATTCTTAGACCATCTCATGTAGCAGAAGATGCAACTTCTGACTTTATCGATGGTGGGATGTGGAACTAGAGTGGCTCAAATGCCGAGATGTCTTAATGCTGTGCATTGCTTAGATTCTAAAGTCCTTCCTGTGACAATGATTGCTGATGTGTGGTGGCGTGATAAAGAATGCAGATAGCTACTTGAGTACGTGAACTTTACTCCATCAAACTTGAAATCATGACTGTAGGCTTAGAAGCTAGATAATAGTCTAGATAGTGTGTATGAATTTTGGAAAATGCATTTCATGTTGCATTAACTTAGCTATGACATCAGGCTAGGAGCTGTGACATTGCAGTGCAGCAGTTTGGAATTGGTAGCTTAGGAGTTATTCAGCTTAGTCTGTTGTTTCTTATTGTTGTTTTGCTGTCAGGATACCCTTATCTTAAATGGGTAGGCTATGCACTATGGTCCTTACTGGAAAAAGAAGGGGGTTATATAGGTAGCCTTATCTTCAATTTCAGGAGTTATTTGCTAAAGCTAAGCATGATGTCAGTGAGTCACTTTGACGGACTTACAGTTGAACTAAGGTATATCCTTGCAGAACATCATGACTTCAGTTTCTCTTCTTGTTGCACAGAGAATTGAGGAAGCTGCTGTGAGAGGGGAACTTACTGAGCTTGTTCTACTGGTCATTTGGAATCGACTTGATCTTGCTAGAAGAGATGTAAGTCTTCTGATTATCAATACTGTGTCATCTCATGCTTATAACTGGATAGGAGTGCAGCTTATCTGCCCATTGAATAAGCTTCTATTGAACTTGAATCAATTTATATCTAGGATGAGAAGGATGCAATCAGAAGCCTCGATCTCCTGTACAGAAGGGTTGAGGTATGCAACGTAATATAGCAGTTACCATGTTGCCTACTATCATCCTTCCAGAAATTGCTTTGTTCTGATTCTTGCTGAATTTCTAGACTGAGATTTTGAAACGAGAGGCAACACCTGCCATGAGATTGCTTAATGATCTTTTGAATATGCATGACGGGTTTGATGATGAAGGATGGCTGAAAGAGTGTAAGAAGCGTATGATTGAGGCGTTCCCTAGAGAAGATCCGTTTAGCATCATTGTTCCTATAGGATTTGACATAGATAAGGTATGTGAACCATTTCATTTGATATTATTTTCGCTGCCTTTTATTTGAAAGGGTGGGGTGAATAGAGGACAGATATCATTATGGGCCGGATTTGAGCCGAAATGTCTAATAGCAGCCTCTAGAAATTTACCACTTCTACAAATTTTGATTTATTTTTTTTTTCCTGGGTTCCTGATCAAATTTTCAGTTGAGATGAGGGTCTTTGGTGAAAATGAACAGCGAATGAGAAGCTACAAAAATATCAATACCCTACAAAACTAGATCATGAATTTACTTGCATCTAGTGAAGCACACCCAGATACATTTTAGCTGTAGTTTCTTATGATCAATTGAAATCATCAGAAGCCAACTCTGATTTTCATGTGGGCATCAGCACGAAGGTCCATTGCGTCCGCCAATGGAGACTGATGACGTCCTTCTGAGAGTAGATTTTGTGAGAGAGGTCGACGAATTGCTGCAAGAGGTGAAAGCCGAAAAGAGACAAGTCCAGAGTGCTCAGGGACTCGATCCAGAGTCAGTCGCAGCTCGGTTAAAGCAGCAGGAGAAGCAACAAACTATTCGCCAAGTAGAATCTTTGCTTGACCTTGCCATCAACTTGCAATGGTAATTTGGCTCCCTCAAGCAGAAAACTGTGCATATGTTTGTGCTTTACATGCAATGTGCTGTCCTCCTAAACTTGATGGGGGAGATTTTGTCCTAAGGTGCCAGGAGCTTCTTAGTTCATCGTTATCACAGTGTTTCAAGCCCTCGTGAAAATTAGCATTGGTAAAAAAAATTCTGTCCTGATCAAATTGGGTTCAAACAGATCCTGGCAAAGTTAGTACTGACATGATTCAGACACGATTTGAACTCATCGGCAAGCAACCCTAATCTTTCAAATGTTTCACCTGTATTCTTTGTTCTTCGGCCCAGCTCCTCCAAATAAACACAAACAAATAACAAACATGTAAGAACTGGCAACAAATTCAAGACTATCAGAGTCCTGCAGGGACGTTTTTAGATCAAATCAGCCAAGTAAATTACCAGTCAATACAAAGCTGTAAGTATGCAGTAAATGTAATTATAAGTAGCTTTATGAAAGTTCTACCTTAATCATCTCTCAATGAAGATAATTGGCTAGCAAAACTTAATCCAGAACTTGTTGCCTAATGAGCTGTGCCTGAGGGGTTGCTTTGATGTATACAAGTCATAACCCAATGTAGGGGCCAGAAAGGCAAAGAAACAAATGCTGTTGAAGATGAGCAACTAGTCAAAGCATCCAACTAATAAATAACAAAGTTTGACGCACGTTCCCCAACACCCCCCCCCCCCCCCCCCCCCAAAATTTATTTATTTATTTTTTAGGTCCATTTTCTCTTTTAAAATACTCCCAACGTTTTGTAGTTTTTTTCTCTTTAAATAAACAAGGCAAATAGTGTGTCTGGGCTACACGAATTCAGGCAGAGTTTCCAGATCCTAACAAGGAAAAAATGAAAAATATTCATAAGTCTTTGAAAATAATTTTATTTTTCAATCACATATGCCTTATCAAGTTAATTAAATTAAATAACTAATGCATGATTTACTTATGCTTTGTGATTATTCAGGAGTACCTATTTTGTTTGTAATTTCACATCTCACACATTTGGTTAAGATAGTACTCATATTTTGCAAGAGAATGATTAATTTTTTTCGACATAACTAAAGAATTAATTTTTTTTACCCTCATGTTGATTAAAAAAAATCAAGTCTAATTGAGTAGACTTTCTGTTTGAAATTTATCCGGATTAATAATTAAATATCACATAATGTTACAACTCACAACATGTATAAAGAAATATCTAATGAGACGCATAATAATTTTGCTTGAGACAGCTTTGTTTTACATATTTCGTATGAAATGGAGTTATATTAAGTACTAAGCATCGTTACAAGACAGAGTAGACAAAAATATATCAAAATACTACTAAAATTACATAGTTTCTTATTCGGATGATATTTATGTTGTCAAATGTGAAATATTTTTAATCTATTTTGATTGTGAAAATATGGAATGATAACACGTGTAAATCATGTTACGTTTTAATAAGTGTTTTACTAAATAATTACGACTCTAATTACTGCAAATTACTATCAAAATTACATTTCCTTTTTCCAATTCATACAAAATGGGGAAAGCCGATGGATATGAATCATGTAGTATAACAAGCTTCATGAACCATATTTTACGAATTAATTAATACCATGTAGGAATTTTACTCTTATCCATTATACAACTCATGCATGCGAAAAATTAATCTGAATTTTACATAATTCCACGTAAGAAAATAATATTCCCCTCCTGTCTCAATTTTCCATAAACGAAAAAAACCAGTGGCGGTAAGCAGACGTCGCAGTGACTGATGAGAGAGAATTCCAAATTCTGACGGGTCTGTGACAAGTCCCTATTGTCACCGCCGGTGAGCCAAACACCTAATAAGTCACTAAACGACATCAAATAGAAAGAATTTTTTTGGAAAGGGAAATCAAATAGAAAGTTAGCGGCCAGAAAATGTCGACACCGCATCCCCCCCCCCCAAAAAAAAAGCAAAATTAATTCCCCAAAATTTTCCCGCCTTTTCCAGTCTTCCATCCTTCCTCCCTCCTCCAACGCAACATTAATAATTTCACAACCAAACAAAAGGGAAAAAAGAAAAAAAGATGCTGAGTATATATAGAGAGACAGAGAGCAGAGGAGAGAGAGAAATGGATACCCTTGCTTCGTCATGGTCTTCTTTTTGGCTAGAGAGAGAAAGTGGAGGAGCTCTTGAAGCTTGACTCTTTCTCCATGGATACCCCAGATAAGAAAACGCAACCTAGCCCTTCATCCCTCCTTCCCAAATTTGAGGTATATATGACTTAGAAGTTTTTTTTTTTTTTTCCTGGATTGTTAAAAAAACTTAATATTTTGACGTCTGGGGAGGAGAAGAAGAAGACAGTGTGAGATTTCTGGGTGTTGTCGGAGGAGATTTTGTAAAATCCTTGAATTTGTTGGTTTGTTCTTTGGTGGGTATAGTCGTATAGATCTGGGGTTTTGTCGGTTAAAAATGTATACTTTTTTCCTTTTTTAGATTTTATGAGTTTTGTTTACTGCATTTTGTTTCACATTGGACTTGGGTGTGTATGGAATCGTGCATTTTCTGGAATGTGTTTCGGTGTATGTCAATTAGGGTTAAGGAGAAGTTAGTGAGGAGAATTACGTAAATAGGGAGGAGCAAGTGGGCTCTTTTCAAGGTCAATCCTTTGTACCTTAATTTAAAATATATATAAAAAAATTCAATATGGAGGAATTATACATTTGTGAACTGTTTCTGATTTAATCCCTTAATGATTTTATTTCTGAGAGAAGGGTATTTTGGGAGTAAAAAATGTAGCTTTGACTTGATTTCGAACACCTTCATGTCTGGCTTTTGATCTCTAGGTCATAAGCTACATATTTTAGTAGTTAGGAAAATTCTATGGACTCTGACAGGGGAGGAGAACCCATTATGTCTGAAAATATGTGGGATGAAATGAGATGTAATAATCAGTTTGTTCTGTTCATCTCGAGTAGTAGCTGTTTGTCATGAGGGGGTACAATGGATAATGGATGCTTGAATGGGATGCAGTTTGTATGTTCGGCTTCGTATAATGTTTTCTCATTTGTCTTTGATTATTTCTTGACTTCATTACTTCTATACTAGACTTCCACGCAGCATGACTGCAATTGGATCTCTTTGTTAGTTTCACTGCCATGACTTGTTTAGTTTCTGCTGTCTGAAGAAGCAGTGTCTGAAGAAGCAGTGTCGCTAAATATTAGTATTCTTATTCCGTTAGAAAGTGTTGCGTAGTCATTTCAGAGATAGGTTTCACAAGTTCTGCTTTTCCTTCTTGGGGGTGTGTAATATTCCTTACTTCCTGTTCTGTGTCCTTGACCATCTCATGCATACATTTAGCATAAATGCACAACTCTTTGACAACATTGTCGTATTTTACATCTATATTTATTTGCTTCGACTAAAGTTCTTGATTTAGCTGTAATAAAGGAATGTTTTGTCACATGTAGGATTCTCCTGTCTTTAGTTACATCAGCAATTTGTCACCTATTATGCCATTCAACTCAAGTCACAGTGGGCAACCCTTCCATGTGCTTGGTTTTGCATCACCTCAAGGTTTGCAGAGTTCTCCACTGACTATTTGCCCTGATGAGTCGAAGATCAAAAGGTAACAGTTTCTGCTGTTTCTAATCTTCAACTCTAAAATTATGTGGTAATTTACTTGTCGGACTTAAATGGTTTTCCACTGCCTTTGTCTTTTTCCCACTGCAGTACAACCCATGTTTCTGATGATTTGAAGGATGAATGCTCTCAGAACGCTGGCACAGAAATAACTTCTGGTGCTTCAGGTGCTCTAGCATCAGCCACTTTGCATAATCAAGAGCTGCATAAATCTGATTCAACCAGAGAGATAACAGTTAGGGAGACCAGTGAACCTTCCGAGTTGGTGAGTGAGCTTCCAGAATCTTTGAAGGATGACAATGATAGCCCTGATGATAATGCGGTCCATTGTGGCACTGGAAAAAAGCCGGACTGTGAATTTAACATGGCTGGTACAGAGATATCTCCTGCAAAGATCATCGAAGGTGTTTCTCAGGACGCAGGCTGTTCACTTGAAAATGAAATGGGTGTGCAGGGAACTCCATCAGAGGAAAACAAGCAAGAATGCAATTGGGAGCGGTTTATTAATGAGGCTTCTGACATCTTGAACTGTCAAACACCTGCCGATGATGACCATCTTGAGGAGCTGGATGACGAGAGTATTGACTCTGGTACCCTATCGTTTGTTGCAACAGTCTTGCATCCCCCAAATAAGAATATTGATGGAACACAGAAACTCGAATCTGTTTGCCCTCTTATTTCCTCTGAAAAACAAGATGTGGCGGTTCCTTTTTCTCAGCCAGGTGTGGGAAAGTCAGATGAAAAAAGCCAACTAGCAGCTACCGAAGCAAGTGCTCTGCTTGCTGAGAAAGTTCTTCATTACTCGAGTACTAAAGCGGAAGTCAAGGTAGATACAATCTTGTGACACTAAATTCTGTATACATGAGTCATGTTTGTTTACAAGTATGACCATTCTACATGGAAACACCAATACAGTCTCTAGCATTTTCTTCTGATTGTTGTTTTGTTAAGGAAATTCACATGGAGTGCTCTAATTGCAATCCCTGCTACTTCTGCTATGGTTTTTCAAAACAAATTTGGAACTTGACCCAATAACATGGCAGATTGGGTGTCTACTCGCTAAACAGCATATACTCAGTGCAACAATAAACTGGAGGGGAAATAAAAGTTAATTTGCATTGCATTGTCAATATTACATTATTGGTGGACTTTTGATTGATATATTACAAAGAAAGTCAGCTTGTTCCTGCCTTCTGTGCTAGAATATGTTTCAACAAACACTGTGCTGGACTGCTGGTTGCAAACTTGCAACGTGGCATCTGTTTTTTCCCTCTCTTCTCTATTCAAAGTCAGCGATCTGTTATTTCCATTTCTTTGTGTGATGCTTGATGACAACTATTTTTAGTTTGATGAAGTGTCTCACTGACCTTGAAGCGATCTGCTGCTCCTGTAATTTAGTTTGATTTAGGCTTTGGATCGCTTGCTTCCGGAACGTGGATCATGGGGCGTATGGAGCGATCCCCAGTCACTATGGCAGTAGCATATAGGCAACTTTGGTTCTGTAGTCAACTTTGTCACTCTTATATGACCCTGTCGTTGATTTTGGTACGCCAGAGTTTTACTCATTTGGCCTTGTTTATCTATTTTTACAACTAACTTGGGACTTCACACTTGTCTTCAGTCTTTTTCTCAGCAGCAGCAGATGACAAGAAGGCGTTGCCTAGTATATGAGATGTCAGGAGCTCATTACAGGAAATTGCAATCTGATCCTGATGATACTTCTCCAACTTCGGAGCCATCTACTAATCCCGACAACTTCAATGAAAGCAGACGTGGGGGGCACAAATTTTCATCTGTGCTCCCTGGTATTGGTTTGCACTTAAATGCTCTGGCAGCTACATCAAGGGATAAAATAATTGTCAAGAGGCGAACTCTGACTTGTAGAAGGCAATTAATAAGGTCTCCATGCACCATGTCCTCCTTTGATGCTTTTACTTCTGATACAAGACCTATTAGTACTCAAATGGCCCCAGACACTGCTGGGATGAGCTGTGATGAACAGACAGATGCGGTCCAGGTTACTGGAAACGTAGATCAGAACTCAATCTTTGCAGAGGCGGTCGAATCTCATCAGAATTCTCCTAAAAAGAAGAGGTACTCTTCGACGCTGTCTACCTTATGTAGAGGGTTTTATTTGCCATGTCATGATGTTAGGTATTTTACTTGACTGTAGTTTAGTTCTTAATTTAATACCATTTCTATTTTCTCTCTCTTCGTGTCCCTCAACCAATGGTGCTTGATCTCCCAACCTAGCTCTAATCCTAATGCAGGCTAGGAGATCCTGGCTCTGTAGTAAAACCAAACCAAATCATTACCCTGAAGTACCACCTAGCATAGGATGGGGTTGCTCAGATAAATGCAGTATTATGCCTATCGTAGGATTACACTTGTTTCCCTTGTATCGTGGATTTAAAGGGTGTAGGTACCCACTTCATCACAATGTGATGATGATAGAAACAATCTTGATACCCTTTGCTCATACCAATATCAAGCAAAGCTAAACGGAGCTGCCCTATCGTGACTTTTTCTGCTGTCTGAAGCGTACATAAACAAGAGCCTGTGGTACCATTGTTGATATAGTGTGGTGTTGCAATTGCAGGCGGAAGTCAGATAATGTGGAAGAAGCTGAATCTTGCAAGCGCTGCAATTGTAAGAGGTCGAAGTGCTTGAAGCTGTGAGTGTGCATACTGCACTTTAGCTTTTGGTTGCTAAATTATTGATAATCATGCACCTGTACGTATTGTATATCATGCTCCAAAGTCAGCAGTACAGCAGAAGTGAAAAAGTTGAAAGAAAACTTGTCCCCACCTTTGCAAATGTTAAATTGCTGATTGCGACACCATTGGTTTTCAGAATAGCTCCTTATGCGCAGTTCTCATTTCCTTATTGTTTTGATGCAGATATTGCGAGTGTTTTGCAGCTGGCTTATACTGCGTTGAGCCTTGTAATTGCCAGGATTGCTTTAACAAGCCTATTCACGAGGAAACAGTTCTTGAAACTCGTCGACAGATAGAATCTCGCAATCCACTTGCCTTCGCTCCTAAAGTGATCAAGTGTTCCAGCAATCCACATAATGGGGTACGATATGTACGACCTAGTGTTCACCAACATTGAAAATTTAGATAAACGGTCTTTCTAATGTATCTTTGACAATGAAGGATGAGTTGAATACTCCAGCTTCAGCAAGACATAAACAAGGATGCAACTGTAAGAAGTCTGGTTGCCTGAAAAAATACTGCGAATGCTTTCAGGTTTCGTTCTTTACTTGCCCAATTCTTTGCATCTCATGAAGTTCAAAATTTTCTTATGCTGACAAGAGTGATGGGTTCTGTTTTTCAAGGGTGGTGTTGGATGCTCTGTGAGCTGCAGATGTGAAGGGTGTAAGAACACTTTTGGTCAGAAAGAAGGTTAGTGGCTTAAACGGACTACTGTTTTGGTAGACTTGGCCGTCCCCAATAACTTGAACTGCTTGATCCAAAGCTAGAACTTGACTCAGACTCAAGATGTGCCAGCCTGATATTGAAGCATGCCATGGCAATTAGCCATATATTGTCAAACCTACATTCCTTACATTCTCTTGGCAAGCTCCTTTGGAGAAACAAGTTGCGAACAAAAGATGATCGTAACACACAAAATGGCCTGATCAAACTTACATAGTTACATGGCGCAAGGATCCTTTTTGAGCTGTTCTAATCTGATCTGAAATTAAAATGGCACAAATAACCCATGTAATTTGAAGTAACTATTTTCATTCAGGAATTCTCTTCTGAAGACTTACCTTAAGCTCCCTAGAATCGATGGCTTATCTAATGGTCTCTTTCTGTGCATCATAGTGGCTTAAAGCGAAGGTAAAACTTTACTAGTATAGATGTGTAATATTGAATTTGATTTTCTGCTTCCTCTACTGTTTTAGGGATTGAAGGTATCTTTGAAGAAAACGTCTTTCATAAGTGTGCACCCAGTGCAAGTTCACATAACGAGGATTTAGCAGCAGTTGAAGAGAATCAAGATCATGCGACACCAGAGCCTTCAATCAATCTGAGGTACTAACCATCTTTGTGGTGTTACCTAGCTCAGTTGTCCCGAGACCTAAGTTTCATACAGTGGCCTTCTCAGCTCCTTTGACTCTTCTTTTTAAAAAAAAAAAAAATTAAAGAAAACAAACGTCTCTCAGCTGATCTATTGATCATCCTTTGTCTAGGATTAGGACACAGCAATCTCTTCGTGAATTATGCATTTCAGGACTGATATCTTCCCTTGTATCAGGGCCAGACAAGCAGTGAGGCGGCCTTTTCACTTTGGTGGCATAGCCTCGCAGTTTCCTTCAACCCTTCAATCCTGCACAACCCAGAAAAGTGACAAATTAGGCGAAACTTCTTTCGAGGAAGATCTCGAGGTAGGCCCAGAGGATGAAGCCCCTACAGCGTTCAACAGAGACTGCACAGTCCCTTCTTGTGTTACTTCTACATCTCCTAATAGTAAGAGAGTTTCACCTCCTCACTATGACCTTGAACCATCTCCTGGTTGGAAGAGCTGCAGAAAGTTGATTCTAAAGTCAATCTCATCAATTCCAACCGCCATCCCAGAGGAAAAAGCCACAGAGCTGCAGGGAGGACTCCGATGACTTAAACAATTCCTGGAGACATAAGCAAAAAGGTGCCTACAATTGAAAGAGGTAAACCTCTAATGGCTGCGTAATAGACTTAGAAGTACCCATCTAGGGATCCAAACTCAGGTCGACTGAACCACAATTTGCCGCAGATGCCCACCAACTGGGCATATGCTCGCATCCAAAGGGGTTGAATGGACAATCTTGATGTGGGATTGTACAAAAAGCTGTATACAGTGCTGCTTTATCCTTGTAGTTCCTAGATCTTCGTTTTAGGTATATTATAAAGTTCATGAAGTCTAGTTGCTCTAGGATGTCATGCAGTGTTAATTTGTTAGTTGGGAAAATTCCTTCATCCATGTATACTTCAAAAGTTATGTCGACGCTTATCGATAGTGCGCTGTAAGGAGAATACGGCCTTTTTCTTTTTAATTGCAGATTTCAATTAGTGACAGGTTTGGATTCTTTGCTGAGTGAAGGCAACATCATCTTTTATTAATTACACCAATTAATTATTAACAGGTACAATAAAAGCATTCGTTTCATAACATGATTTTGATGGGACGATCTTATACAAGATTTAATATTGTTTATTACTTCTTCATCTAGCGTTCCAAATAGCCATATGCCTTCTCAATTACTTCACATAGTTTTCGCTTTCAGCCTCAAGGTCTACTTTTTTAACCCGAATGGTATTCAAACACCCCTCTCTTAACTAAGTTAAAATGAAAATATTTCTCATTTTAGAAGACATTTATTTACATAGGCAAAGTGAGAAATAAAATAAAATAATACACTATTATAAAATTAAACAAGTGCTTTAAGAAAAATCATGAACGTCCATGAGTGAACAATTTCCTCTTAGTAACAACGTTACAATCTTATCCACCGTCTATGAAAATATCTCAAAGGTAATCTTATCACATGACAAAACTAATTCATCCTAGCTCTCCCTCCTCTCAATAGCGACATTTTATGAGCACTATTTTTTTTTTTTTTTAACCAAATGGGGGGAAGTCCTCATATAAATAGAATTGTAATGCATTAGTAGAAAAAAAGTTGCTAGGTCTGTCATTATTTTTAAAGAAAAAATGATTAAAGGATCATTTTTGATGTTGCTTAGCAAATAATTTGAAGGAGCAAAGAAAGGTGGTCCACTTCAACTCACTTTAACCAACTTTAACCCACTTCAAACTATTTTAACCAACTTCCACCCACTTCAAACTATTTCAACAAACTTCAATCCACTTCAACTTACTTCAATCCACTTCTATCAATCTCAACCAATTTCATCCATTTCTCAACTCATATGTCCCAACGAAAAGAACAGACCCTAAAGAATCATTGCTGATTTAGAGACAAGTGGTCCACCTCCTTTAAATGCTAGCTTGACTTTTGGTGGTCCTTGAAAACCTCTCGACCATGCATTTTATTTTAAATGTTTGTTATTAGTCACTTTTCAAGGCGAAGCATTCACCCCACCCCACACTCATAAAAACTTAGTTATCATCATCATCATCAGTCTTAATCTTAGGCTTATGAAAGCAACAAACCACCATACGTACATAATCCATGTGATTAACTTATATTTATGTTTCTTTTTAAGCTTTGTATTGAGAAAAAAAAGGGGGGGGGGGGAGGCTTATTAACAATGACTTGTTGCTTCACTTTATAGGGTTAGGCTTTATGACTATGGCAAAAGCTTGTTTTCCTTTTTAGGTAACCTCAATTTGGCATTTGTTTTAATCATCGCCTAAGAAACATTAATCCTCCTTTTTCTCTTTGTTGAGGTGATCATCATGATATATGTCCTTCAAGAAAGTGTTAAGAGGTACAGCTATGCAGTCATCTGTAATTGTTTAACCTATCGATTTCTTCTTAAATAAATTTCAAAATCAACAAATGTGCATGTTATCTCCCAAATATATCTAATTTATCCATATTACTATGACTAGAGTGTTCCGATGTACAATTATATTATTACTAGTGGGGACAAAAAAATGCAATAATAATCCAGAATTCAATAGTCATGTGAGCATCTAATTGAGACACTAACTTTGTGTATGCATATGGTGGTCAATATCATACAAAGGGAATATTGTTAGATAGAGGCATTTAAGAGTGCACATAATTGCATATTCGCAAAAGGTACATAAACGTTGGTGGGTTCTTATGTTGAAATTGTTGCACATATTTACATGTCCATCTAGGAATTTCCCCTCCAATAAGTTTTTTTCAACGTGTGTAGTTCAATTTGGATGCGGGCTCTTGCAAACTTTCCCCCCAGTTTCTTGGAAAAACCCCCTTTTTTAAAAAAAAAAAAAAACAGGGGTAAATAAAACCATAAGGATGTTAAGCATCTCTTCCTACAAAAGTATGCCCAACTATATCACCTGCTATAACACAATCAAATATTTATGTCATGCATTTTCTATGTGATAATCGAGTAATATTATGGATGACGAAAATGAATATTGAGTAGTGTGTTCAAAATAAAGCATGTAATAAGTCATGACTACTTATTCTTTTGTTTATGAACATATATATATATATATATATATATATATATATATATATATATATATATATATATATATATATATATATATATATATATATATTGGTCAGCTCGTGAATATGCACATGTTGAGTTACGAACATATACATGCTTCCTTTATTTGAAGAAAAATATTTAAATAGATACTATCCACAATCTTGAATAACTATCTTCATCTCCTCCACCTTCTGCAATAACAAATACAGATCAAACTATATGCATATATACAAATTATTTTTTAGCGAGCAGCTTTTTATCAGAATGGAATTTACAAAACATGAGTCCCTTATATTAATTTTGAAAAAATTGCAATCAAATATGAACACCCCCTGCCCGGCCAAAAAATTGTAGGACAATTATGTCTATACTGTATGTCACAAATTGCATTTTTGTATCAAAAATATTATTAACGTCTCTTAATCGTTACTTACAATTATGTTATGTGCTAATAAAAATTGTAATAAATAAGATATATTGATTATAACAATACAAAAATGCATAGATAATTGGTGTTTTCAATAGGTCAATTCAATCAAATAATATGAGTCAACAGTCAACACGCCAGTCATATGGTTTAAATGTGTCCTTAATTAGAAGCATGGAATATAAGGACCGTAAGCATACTAAATTATTCTTTTAAAACTTGGTTTTCATACAATATAATATATTGAGGTCTATTGTTAGTCGTGTGCTTTGTCAAAATGGTTTGAAATTTTTGTACAAAGCAAAGTTTTGTGGTTTTGACTTCTGACACCCTAACACACGCCACAATGCCTAAAACGAAAAGGAAATCTCATTTTAATTTCCAAGCCGTGTGCAATCCATCAACAAGAGAGTTTGGTACCTTTGTTGAATTTATTCCTACGTTCATTGCACTTTATGTCTCATGACATGCATTAGGCAAACATAGGCCTGCTAATGCGTGATTTATCAAGCCTAATATAGCATATTTTGCATAATTTCCTCATACTTTGTATTAAATTAATTAGGATTTTTGATGGTTATTCACATCTCTATCTTATATCTATATTAATCAAGATACATACGTATATATATATATACACACACTTAATAATTAGCACATTAAGCGACATTAGACAGCACTCAATGTTAATCTTCTGACAGTATTATATATCTAGCATCTAGAATAGGTCCTAAAAGCTAGAGGAACAACCCCCCCCAAAAAAAACAAACCAAACAAACAAGAAGATATGATAGAGAGAAAAGGCTAAGATGAGAATCCTACATTGTGAACAGAAATTTGGCACGTGAATTAGAAGTTGAGACTCTAAGAAAAATCTCTATACAAAGAGGGCCACTCGAATCAAAAGTATTCGTTAATATATTATAGTTTCTTAGCTTTGAGTAATTCGCTTTTGAATGTAGAGATAGTATCAAAAATACTTGGATTTAGAATTTATCTTTGCTTCTCTATAGGAAAATTAAAATGGAGTATAGCTTATTACATACAAAAACCAATTTTAATGGCTTGTGGTAGAAATTGTGTACGAATTTTTCTTTGATTTAAGGTGGTTTTAAGGGTGTATAAGGGTTATAAGTACTAATGTAAGCAAGGTTTAAACAAAGACATTTTATAAAATTTCCTACGAAATATTTACTATATATACTGGAGCTAACACCTGCTTAAATGATATGATTCAGTTTGAAAAGGAGAAGCCGAACATAAATAGATACTATGATAAGTTCAACTGTTCAACTTGTCAAATTGAAGGAATCAATGAAGACATACCTACCTTATTGTAGAATTGGAGCTTCTGTCTAAATCCTAAAATCTTAAATTCTTGTGATTTAAATTGTGCTAAACATTCTTAATTGTTAAAGTATAAACCTATTCCTGGGTCTTTAACTATCAGCTTAATCTTTTGGTTCTTGAACATGGTATCAGAGTCTTTTTGAGTGAGAGGTTTCAGGTTCAAATCTCAGCAAGCCTAGCTCGATATTGATTTATGGCGTAAGTCTATTCTTGTGCCTTTGACCATTAGCTTAAGTTTTTTGCAACATCCACGCTTCAAGTCTAGAGAACATTCGTGTGAAGGAACATGTTACAGTATAAATCTATTCTTGTGCCTTTGACCATTAGCTTAAGTTTTTGGTTAAGTTGGTTCTTGAACATCAATCGTGAAATCTTCAATTTCTTGATTCAAATGTACGTAAATAAATGGTGGGAGAACTTATAATTAATATTTTTGTATGATCTTACTAGCTAATCTTCTAAAACTCCTCACTTTTGATAGGTTTTTGAGAAGAAATTCAAGCTCCTATTTCATAAATTACATATAATGTAGTACATAAAAGATAAAATATGATCAGTTGTCCATTTTTCTTGTATTTTAATCGGCATTTCTTCTAATCATTTAGTGTCATAATTATTTTTGATTTTCACATATGACATGCATGGGGTCAAGCTCTTATTTCATAAATTACATACATTATAGTTCATATGAATCATATCATTTGGTGTCATAATCATTTTTAACTTTCACAGCTGATTTAATAATCATTTGGTGTCATATGACATGGGGTCAAGCTCTTATTTCATAAATTACAATTAATATTCAATTTAGATATTTAATAAATTGAGCTAGTTCGCATGCATACACTCATTAGACTAGACAGCTGATTATTGGTTTTGTTTGTTTATATATCTAATAGTTTAAGCCTCATTATTTGAAAAACTGTTTGTTCTCCCCCCCCCCTCCCTATTTATTTATTTATTTATTTATTTTTGGTTGGAGAGGGCTGCTACATGATTTGTCTTAATCAGAAACCATTGAAAAAAGCTCATAGTGAGAAATTCCGGCAATTTGTGATTGATTACCATCACCTTAGCTTAGCCTTGTTTCATTTCAACACGCAAAGCCTTTATTGGTATTTTTCATGAAAATTTAGAAACACTCCAGAAATCTTGTCACATACGGAAATAAGTCAGAAATCAACACTCTTCAAAGCAAGAAATGCGTCCTCTTTTTCCCTTTGGCTTATTTTCCTTAGCCCGCCCTTAGGATGACTTTTCTTTATCCACCCATTTGCTATTTTATTTTAATTAATCTCTTTAGTTATATAGGTAGAATTTTGAACATAAATCCTATCACATTAGATAAAAATAGAGTCTGGCTAAAATAAGCTAAAGATTGTATCAAGTGATAGTGTCTGACGTAGTATTTAGATTTTTAAATTAAAAAAGGACTAACTAATTAGTTTTGTTATTTGGTAAATCACTATTTGGATTAGCATCTTGTAAAATGTAACATCTAAGGAAACATTTCTAGAAGGTAGATAAGATTAGCTCCCGAGTAAAGTAGTGTTTATATTATGTTATTTGGTCAAATATATCTTTTTAATTTTATTTGGCAAGAGAAAATGGAAATGCCCTTTTGTGCATTGCTAATTTTACAAAAGAAAAAAACGATTCACTATTTTCTTCTTTTGGTTAACCAAAAAACTAGTTAACTGAAAATTGGTTAACCAGTTTTTTGGTTAACTACAAATCGGTTAACATGTTTTCCAATTAACCGAAAATTTCGGTTCGGCCAAAATCTAAACCGTAATCGAATCGAAAATTTCAGTTAAATGGTTTTCAGTTCAGTAAATCGATTTTTCGATTCGGTTACCGGTTAACCGTTTACAAATAATAAAAAACTTGTACTTTCTTACCTAAATTTTTCATGTTTTTATGTTTAAATTCTTTTTATAAAAATTAAACTCTGGTTAGCATTTATAAATAATAAAAAAGTGCACTTTCTTACTTGATTTTTTTGTATAATTTTTTAAAAAATAAAATTATTTTCGGTCCGGTTAACCAAATTTTCAAATTTTCCGAACTGTAACTGAACCGAAAATCCAAAAAAAATTCAGTTTGGCTAACCGAACCGATTTTTTTGAAAGTTTATTCGGCTAATTGATTTTTCGGTTCGATTTTCGGTTTCAAGTTTTTTGCACACCCCTACTTAGACATTGACCATATATATACGACAACTTAGTGAAGAACTTAGAAACATTTTATAGGGTCAAGAAAGGAGAAATTCTGTTATACAAACTTCACCGTAAGAAATTTCAAAGTAATTATTAGATTATCTATCAAGCATCGGGTATTATTTAAAACTGGGCCAAACCAAGTTTGGAAGTTGTTGATATCTAATGTCACAACACTTTTTTTTTAAAATCATGCTTTACTTTTAAAGTATTGCTGCAAGAATCTCTTAATCGTGGCCCATGGAAACTGAGAATTTAATCCAATAAATTAAAACAACTCCACTTACTTGGATCTTTTCACTTAAAAAATCTAATTTATACGTAAAAATGTAGCCATGTCATTTTCCAATACATGTAACCATCAAAAGAAAAAAAACAAAAAAAAAATAAAGTGAGTGAAGAAGAGACACAATGATAAATGAAAAGGTGTTTCTGCCTTTCACTCAACATCAATAACTTCGGCTTTCAAGCCAATTTTTTTAAATTAAATTTTCTTTCTATTAGTGTTGGTTTTGTTTTCCGAGAAGTGGCAAGATTCATAATTTCTTTGACAAGCTTTGCCGACGTATCCTGATAACTTGTTAGATTTTTTATGCCATTTGGGTCTTCAAATAGAGTTACACATATGAGTTCAAATGAGATTTCATCCCAAAACTAATTGGTAATAGGTCGAATAACTTACAAGTTTATATGTATACTCAAGTCCTTTAATTTTACCAATGTAAGATAATACTCGCTTTCATAACTCCAACAGTTTAACGGGAGCTGTCTATTTATAAATTGTTGAGGGGCTGGGCCTGCCTTACTGCAATAATAATAGCTTCTCTTGTCCTCCATTGACCACACCACAAAACCCGGAAAATCTCATCACATAATTAGGACTCAGCTTCATCATCATCATCTCAGATTTTTACGTTTAAGTTATGGCGTCAATGAATGTTGCTTCCAAAGGTCTCTCTGTCTCCCCCCCCCCCCCCCCCCCTCCCCCCCCCAAAAAAAATAATGGTTGCAAATCTATTTTCTTTCTCAGTAAGCTTGGCTTCTTTTGCATGTATTGTGATCGTGATTGAAATATTTGATTGTCAGCTGTTTAAGTAACCCTCTTTTCAAAAACATTATACTCGTGAATGGTAAATACATACGACGGCAAATTAAACATAAATATGAACTTTCAAACCCCATTTCTAAATTCCTCTCCTTTTTGTTTTTTGTGACATGAAAGAGATGGGGCAGAAGAAGAAGGCAATATACAGTGAGGAATTCCAAGCAATGTTAGACAGACTAGAGGAGGAGGACTATGCAGAGAGCAGGTCCATGAGTGGTGGGCAGATGTGCATGAGAAAGAGCAGGTTGTGCATGGAACAAGTGAAGGCCTTGGAGAAACACTTTGAGATGGAGAACAAGCTCCAGCCTGAAAGGAAGCTCATGATTGCAGAAGAAGTCGGGCTCGAGCCTAGGCAGGTTGCCATTTGGTTCCAGAACCGTCGCGCCCGGTGGAAGACGAAGCAGTTGGAAAGAGAGTATTGTAAGCTTAGAGCTAGCTACGATGCTCTTAAGCATGACTATGGCTCACTTGAGCAAGAGAAACTAGCCCTACTCTCCCAGGTACATATCAATGGCTCTTTCCTTCTTTTTTTGAATAACACTCAGTATATTTTTCAAAACGAATGTAACAGACACACATGTCTTATTGTGTAAAGCATCAGTACATATATCTTAATAACAAAAATAGAACATGGTAAAAATATAGTGTAGAACAACTGATCAAGGTATACTATAATTATTGCCAGTTGCATTAGCTATATTTTTCATTGATACTAATTAAGCAATAGTAATTGACTCAGATATATGTCAAGTCTATAACAACATGAAGTGTGGTTCCGTATATGATAGAGCATTTAGAAAAGAGTCTTGCATCATCCTAAATTAGCGTATTTTGTAATTAATTTTAAAACCAACAAATTTTAAGCGATTACACTTCATTCTAAATGCCTAAACTTAAATATGTATCAGCTACACCGACAAAGTACTAAATGACATTGCTAATTGGATCAACCCTATCTGTACGTGGGGCATATAATATTATATTCGTATTATAGAAATGTAGTAAATTATGCATAAAAATATTATCTTACGCCATTTATAAGTTGTGATATACTTCTACTATTCGATTCTTATATCTTTTTTTTTCTATTTAAAAACTTTGTAATATGATTTTTAGGCCAAAATAAGACACTTAAGAAGTGTCGTAGGAAGACATTTATCTTTTTGCTTTAAAAAATACTTTCACATAAATATATATATGCGACATCGCACGAGCAATATATCTAGCTGTGCCAACTGCCAAATTGGTCTTCATAAATGGGATCAGCACCCCTTTGTCCAATTCTTATAAAGAAGGTACCATTACAGGAAAGTAGTGTGGTTCAATGTTCTAGCTAGTCTGTGTGGTCTTCTTCTTTTCTATGTAAACCAGAGGCCCACAATAGTACAATGCATCCAAACATCAGAGATTCATACAAATCTTTAAAAGTGAATTTGTATTACGAAACCTACCTTTTAGAAGGGGTGCAAAATGTGCCTACAAATATTTGGACCAACATATTTTTGGCCTTCTTTACCTATCAGAAAATTCTTACAGTGGTCCAATCACATCATTGTATATACAATTAATAGTAACTTATGCGTCTATTTTGCACATTTCGTTGTTGAGAATGATTGAATCTACTTGTCAGTATAATTTTAACCTAATGATTGAGATTATAGTCACGATTGACTACGCTAGTTTTATCATTCGATAAAGCTCTCCTGTCATATGACAGATATATTTACGTGTAATTTAAACCAATTTCGTATGTTTACAGTTTCTAAACAGTATAAGAATGATGATGTGGTACTTGCAAAATACGTCACAATCATCAACCTTGTTAGAACCAAGTAAGAATCATCATCCCATCGATCAGTATCTAATTATTGGCCATGACAAGTAGGTGGCCATAAATAGGATGAATAGTATATACAGTGTTCTAGGTAGAAAACTGCTTGTCCCATACCATCCGCATATCCATGATATTCTTCTCCTAGAAAGAGTAGTAGCTCAACTAATCTATGGCAAGAATTTACTGTCAACTTCCAAAGGAAAAGACTATAAATTTGATGGCATGCACGGATAATGCTACTATTTAAGCATTACGCTAGAGTCAAGTCTTATAGTATTATCACCCCATGCATAGGCCATGTCGTGGACATATCTCGATATTTACAGAAGAGTGATACCTTGATCATTAATTGATTTATAGGTTTTAGTATTACGTCTATATGGACAATATATGTTTATTTAATTTTGATGAAATTGTCATATTGGTCAATTTTACCATTTTGCTTATACATGTATGTACGTTTCTCAATAGTAATTAATATTTGACTAACAAGTCTAAAATCTCAGCTTTATCATCGTAACACGCATCAAATTCCTAGTATAAAATTGAAGTTTCTCCCAATGTACATGTTTTCCAGCTTAAGGGCTTGAAGGCAAGGATTGCAGCAAAAGCCCTAGAGAACAGCTCTGATAATCTCTCAACTCGAGCCCCATTATCAGTGTCATCATCTTCATCCTCTTCGCGTTGGACATTTGATCCCTTCCCTTTTGCAACGAGCTCGATGGTGGATGGATTTCAGCCTTGCAAGGCTTACCAAAGCCATCAGATAACAAGGGTAGAAGAAGTGGGCATGTTTAGCAATTATGAAGAGCCATGCAATATATTCTCAGTTGATCAAGCTCCTTCCTTGCATTGGTACCCTGGAGATCACTCATCGTGATGAGTTTGCTAAGGAATAATTGTCGACATAATCCTAGTTGCTTATTTTTGTCATGAGAGCAAGCATGATAGTATATATATACATAGCTGGAATTTGGAGATTAATTTTGTCATGAACTGAACACATGCAAGTCAACTTAACTAGTCAGAATTCATGATAAGATAATAATAATTTAGAAAAGATTATAAGTCAGACTATCGATGTTAATTAATTTAATCTAACTAATTTTCATACATTCATATCTGATACGAACTTAATTAAGTTGATCCAAAAATTCTTGTTGGTCTTCTTTTTTTACCCCAACTAATTAATATTGAGGTCATGTTCGGTAAAATTAGCGATTCAAGTAACAAATAGCAGTTGAGGTAGCGGTCCGCTATTTAGGTAACAGATAGCGTTTCTAATTTAGCTATTAGCAGATAGCTGTTTGGATGATCGGTTGAAATAAATATTTTCGGTAAATTTAGCCGTTGGTTCAGTCGATTAATGTAAATTGACATAAAAGGATAACACAATTTTCAAAGATAAAATTTCCAAATGATATTTTTTGGCAAAAAAATATGAAACGCTACTTTTGAATGCAAAATGTTAATACTATTAGCTTTGCAGAAACGCTGCTTAAAATGCTAAACGCTACTTGAACTGTTAGTCATAACACTATATTACCGAACACTTAAAATTACCTAATGAATATATTAATTTAATCAAAACGCCCAACATTACTCAAAATACTGTTATCGAATATGCCTTGTAACTAAACATAATTCAAAAGAGAGTGGCACTCCAATAGGTCCGTACGTTTTGAACTAGGATGCACAATAGGAGTCCAACTCTTGATGTCTTCATCTAAACATCAAAAGGTTTAAAAAGAAGGGAAAGGAGAAGGAAAACCAGAAGCCAATTATTCGTGTTTTCTGGTGTGATCCAAGGTCATAAAAAGCGGCAAAAAAGTCTAGAAAGTCGGGCACTGTGACGCGTCTATTTTAGTTTGAATTGGCCATCCACTCAAAATTTTCAACTCATTTTCCACTTTAAGCATATGGTACGTAACGTTGCCACTCCATCTCCATGCTCTGCCTTTCGTTTTTATGTCATTGTCTGCATATTCATATTACAAATTCCTTCAACAGTCCCCCCCCTCTCTCTTGGTGGGGTTTTTTTTTGGGGGGGGGGGAGGGAGAAAAATCTTCTGATTTTTATTGTCCTTTAAACAAAAAAATGTTAATTGTATAAGGTTTTTCTTTTTTTGGAGGGAATTCAGATAAGACTTTTCTTCAAAATTCTTATTTTTGATTAAATTGTCATTTTAACATAATATTATAACAATTTAACTTTAACTTTTATGTTTAAGTTTATATATAAGACGGTCTATTCAAATGTAAATTTGAAGTTATTACTCATATATATGTACAGATTCATCATTCATCTACACAAAATGCATAAATTCTATAGGGGAGAAAGAACTAAGATTATATCATGATTATAACATTGATATATAATCAACTGGCTATGTTGATATGATTAGCACATGTATGTGATACAGACCGTTAAATTACTGATGTAATAATAGAGGTTAAATCAACATTGCCTACACCTCCTATATAGATGAATATTAAGCTTGTCAAACTTATAAAGCAAGAACAGTGGTGAGCCAATTTTTTAGCTCACCGGTGGGAGCTTACCACTGCCACATCAATTCTCTCTCTAATTTTTTGCCTCACAAGCTTCACTCTCTTCAATGGTTGGCTCACTACCTTGGCTCACCAAATAAAATAATACTTATGGATCCACACTCCAACATACATCAACTTTTTTAAAATCCAAAAAAACAAAAAACTAATAAAACTTAATAACCAAAAAAAAAGAAAAAAGTTGAAAAAGGGCCCGCTGCTGAGAGCCTCCCCGCGGATCCAGTAGCACAAGCCAGCCAATGCAATTGCCCGGATTATTTTTTCGCTCTTCTCGCAAATTCTTTCCCACCGGCCAACCAGTGGCCCTGCCCTAGGTACCCTAAAGAAAAATAACGGATCGAGGTGACAACATCTAATTGGTAGGCATTGACGAATATTGAAGCACTTTCATTCGAAGTAACCCCATGTCTAATCACTCCATCTCATTTCACGCCACTTCGTGGTCATCTTTTAATTACCTAAGCTAGTTATCATTCATTGTTACTATGTTTCTCGTATTTTGAACCAGTTGATTGCTATATATATGCCGCAATTGATCGTCTTTTTTTTTTTCAATTAGTTAATTTCTTAGCTTTTAGGGCATGCCCCATTTAAAATTAATTTAGTAGCAATCTTGAAAATAGAATATTGGTATATTCTAATAGTGCGATGAAATGAAAAGCTAGCTTGAAAATCAAATTATTTAGAAATTAACTAAATTATACAAAGGAGAATCTTTTGGGCTTTTTATTGTCTTTTAGTGCAGCTTGATAGTAAAACAATTGTTCTAAAGATAATAACAAAATGGGTACTGAGTTTATACTAACATAATGTGGTACAATTCAATGGAAAATATTACCATGAAAATAAGAAGAATTCTTAAAAATAAAAATTGAAACGAACCAATCATAATGACGTTGGAATTATTTTTTTTTTTTCCTTTGTCTAACTTATTTTCTCCCTATTTTTCTTTCCTCAACTTTTTAACTTTCTGGCTCCGAAGTGTCTAAAATAAAATGAAAGTTGATGTTTTACCCCTTATAACTGTAGCTATAAATCACAAGTCACAATTGGCTCTTATAGTATCTTGTGCTTTACCCTTTTTTTGGGGGGGTATAATGTAGATGACATCCATATTAATTACCATTAAACACTCCGCGAGCCTTGCATGCATAATTGCATATTTCAAGGGCAAGCGATGAGAAACCAAAGGAGATGAACTAGTGTAATAAATGGCAACGTGCGTTAACAACTACGTGACCATGGTCAATCTTTCCCGCCCCCTTTTATTCCCATTTCCCATGCATGCATATATGCAATTGGTGTCTTCCCCTCTTCTTTTTAGGTTTTTTTTTTTTTTTTAATCTCAATGTTTTTAAGGACAAAATGATTGGTCGGTGTACATAGGCTTCTAATTTCTCGGGGTTAGTTAGGGGAGGAAATAAAAAGGTAAAGAATTACTATAGTATGTATTTTATAATTTTATCGAAAGTTAGTACCTCAATTGGTACCAAATACCCTTTTTATATAAGAGATACATAATCGAATCTTCTTGTTTAAATTTCTCTAGTTGTGTGCTGGGTTTATCTCCCCAGCGAAGATAAGGTATATTGGGCTGTCGTATATAGTTGGACCAAATGAGATGAAAACAACTTATACTTCATTTTTTAAAAATAAAAAAAATTACTTTTTACACTTAAAAATAAAAAAGTCTCGTATCTAAAAATCTGATCCAACGGATCTGAGGAAACCTCTAAATCCGGTCTGACTCAGAGCGAATTGGAGTCGGATATAATCCGATCCGAATTAATTTCCTTTCTCGATAATAGTTTTGCACTACTTTTTCATACGAACTTATTCTGTCCACCTATCAATGTGATAGCATGCACTTTTTTATCACTTCAACCGAATATTTGAACATTTATTGCAAAATTAAGGGAGACTGACAAGTGACAAGGAGACAGATGATATCCGACAATGGAGTGAGGCTAAAAATCTAAGACACACACACAGAGAGAAAGTCTCGAGTAAGCAACTAATTGGAGGTAGGTGTTAGGAACTTAGGGTTAAGAAAATAGCATAGACTTTAGATTTGTAAAATTTTAGACTTGAATTTTAAGTACTTCACACAATAGTCGAATCGGATTGAAAAATCAGATCGAATAACTCTCTCTGAATCCGATCTAGATCTTACGATTATTTTTTTTGGACTCGGACTTGAATATTTTTTCTGGTATCTGAATTGAATTATTTTGTCCCGAATCGTGTCGAATGTATCTCCAAATAGGATGTGATTGACGCCCCTAGTTCCTAGTCGTTGCTGTTATTTTGCTCCCTCCGATTCGGGATGTTTGTGCACAAAACTATTAACACCACTGTGGCATTGGAATGGGCCAATTTTAGTTTTTACAACAACAGTGTTTAACGTAGAGTTTGGGCCATCTGGAGCTCATAGCCCATTAAACGGTTAGGACGAGAACTTGGGGCCCCAAACCCTCGCTTGAACCTCCTCGCTCTCCGTCTCTCTCCACCAGCTCCGGCTTCTCCGAAACCCCTACTCTGGGTCCGGCGTTGTGCTTCGTATCTCCAGGTATTTTCAGAAGCTATTTTCCAGTTTCTTCTTCTTTCAAGATTACGAATTTAGGGATTTTCTTACAAATTTCACTCTGAAACTGCAAATTTGAGGCTAAGATTTATCAGAACATTCTGATGGATTAGCTAGATGTATTATGGATTAATCTGCTCTCTTCGTGTTTTCTGGGATTACCCATTTGCTCTTTTGATCGTGGTTAAATTGTTTGATCGCGTGACTGTATTTTGTGACGCTTGTATGTTTCGCGCTTAGGTTAATTAAGGTCATCCTTTTCACTTCTGAAATTGGGATGGGCAATTGAGGATCTTTCTTTGCAGGCTTCATGTAATAGTTACTGATCAGGATTAAATGTATAGTTTTGTGCTTAATACAAGTGATGGCCAATGAAAATACGGAAAATTTCACGCAGTATTGGGCAGTGAATCCCATCAATTGATTTGAGTAACTTTATAATTATTTCCACCTTGTTGAGTAGATCAAAATGTGATGTAGGGGATCCCTGCATATGTTGAGGTGATGCATGCTGTGACAATTCGGTTTGGGCTGCTCATTGGCGTCTTTTTCTCTTGAGTTTTTTAATGATGTACTTGCACGTCGACCATTTTTTTCCCCGGTTAAATAGAGTGATATCTTAGAGTTTGTTTGTCCTGTTACTTCAGATCTGTTTGATCAAATTTTCTTTATGTAGGCACTTAATGTTCCTAAACATTGTATTTATTACTGTTTAAGGGTCTTTTTGGAGCAACTTCTGAACTTGTCTAGGTAAGGTTGTATGCTTTGCACTAGGTGTTGGTGGTGTTTCTTGTGTAGTAGATTGCAAGTGCAGGTTGTATGGCAAAAAATTTAGTTGTATATGTCAAAGGCTTTGCTTAAACAAAATTCAAAGCAATCTTCTGTAAAACTCTGTTGAATCGATTGATATATGAGAAGTCATTCTTAAGCCTCATTCAAATCACACATAAGGAAGAAACTAGCCATTCTTTTTTTGTTAAGCTTTATATGTTGTATACCTGTACACGAGCATAATATGATTGTGGTGAAAAGAAGAAGAAATACCTATCTAGTGTATCAGCTCTTTGCTGATTGTCGTATCTTTGAAATGCTTAATAGAATTGGTGATTACCTCTTTGACATCCTAAGTATCAAGAAAGGAGAAGATGCCGCTAGGATTGATACTAGGGTTGGGACGGGCAATGCGTAGGAAGCGTACATCGTCACTTGACATTCTTTCTTCAAAGAGGGCGCCAAGGAATTATTATAAGGGAAAGAATTGCAAGCCCACTGGATTTCACACTCGCAAAGGTCTGGTCATCTTTTACTTTTCCTTCTTTGGCTTCACTTGTATGCTTGCAGCTTGGTTCTGGTTGATTGTGCATGATATATCTCCTAGCTCTTCTGAAGTTCAAAAGTTTGTTCCCACTTCCCAGCGTAGTTTTTGTTTATGAAGTTTTTGCATACTTTAGTAGTCATTTCATGCCTTCACCTCTGATGTTTCAGACATGTGTTAGTAAGGTCTTTCTTACTGTTGTTAGATCAAGTAGAAGGAGCCTCTTCTAGAAGCTATAATTGTCGATTATAGGGTAGTCAATACTGTTGATCAAATGTGGCCATGAAGGATTGCATTCTAATCGTCAACTGATCTACTCATTACTAACCTGAACTCTGGTGCAGGAGGCTACGTTGTGGTGCAAGAAAAGCTGCCTAACTATGTCGTACCTGATTTGACTGATTTCAAGGTACTGTTTTTCATCTTTGCGGGAGTGCCTTCTTTTTAAAAATTGGAGAATTTCTTATGCCTGCTGATGACAATCCATCTCTCAGTGAACACATTGGGGAATGGGGGAATAATCTCATGTCTATTTGTCAAGCTTTTGACAGACAAAGTTGATGGTGCTAAGTGTCTCGTGCAAATTATGCAAACCATTTAAATGGCCTTCTTGTACATGGGGATCAAGGGTGCATGTACATGGGTAAATCGTTTCTTCGAGTTGCTAGCAAAAGCTCTAAGCTTTGATGACCAAAGGGATCTTTAGGTTCCGGTGAATGGATTGTTGGATTTTGAAGGATAACTAATACAGCGGGGGCAACGATAATATCTAGAACATTGAGTGCACCAAAATCTAACCCTTGTTTGCTTTCCTTTCCATATGTTGAATTCTGGTCGTGTTGCTGCTTTGTTGTCAATTTTTATATTACGCATTGTAGAACGTCGCAGTCTTGTAGTTCATATCCTAAGCTGTTGCGTAAGCAAGGTTGTCAACATAACTCTTCTTCCTCCTAGTTGAGACGTGAGAACTGAGAATTTATAGTCTAAAATGCTGAGAGCCTGGCATTTCCATGCCTAGGTGCCTGAACATCAGATTGATTTGATAATAATCTCTGTAGCAAAGTTGTTGGGATTTCGTTGGAGTCCCAGAAGTAGTCTGATGTAGTTTCTTTGCCCATTGAATGTTTACCAATGGTATTCATTGGGTTTGCTAATTGCCTTGCAATTGTATGGATTGGATTAGCGGTGTTGATAGAATTTCCTCGGATTGCAAATGTCGTTGTATTTGAGGCGACTACAGTTTCTTTGGGATTCTTTGGCAAGGATCTGCTTCTGCTTTTGACCGCAAGTCCTCTCAGCTAAACATTGTTGGGCATATGTTATATGTTAATGTTACATAAAACAGTCGTTGACTTTTACATCAAACTTGGTTTAACTCTTAAATTTCTGCTAATTCTCTAAAACCTTTTTTCCATATTTCATGTAGCTGAACTCATTATCTTGCTACCTTCTTCTTGTTTCTTTTTTTTTTTTGGGCAGCTCAAACCATATGTTTCGCAGTGCCCGCTGAACTCCAAGACAACTGAGGCTGGGGATACCTCAAAGTAGAGTGCCAGTATCAGAAATTTCCGAACCTTCTTGTTGTCATCTAGCTCTTGCTAATCGAACTGCTTCTGGATTTGGATTTTTCAAACCTACTGCCTTCCAATGTGGGATTACCATGTCTTTTTTTCCCATTACTGTAAGGCTGAGGAAATGAATTTGACAGTCAACTTCGTCGAGTCTAGAAATTCCTGAAATTAGCTGTCTTTCAGTAGCTGTAATACCAAACTGGTGCTTCATTAGTTGGGTGGTTGTATACTAGTATGAGTTAGTGCTTTTCACTTGCTTTCATTAGTGAAGGTAGCTTGAATAACTAGCATGTCCTTGCTGTGGCAAGATTGTTAAGAGGTCCGGTTCTGAGTTCTGTGGATATCATTCTCATCAATTGAAGCATACCACATATTGTTTTCAGATTCGGCAAGCACACCTCAGACCTTCAGATGGATTCTAGTGTTAATTTCAGCCAAGGCTATGTTCAACTTGATGGCCACTCGTGTGGGTTTAGTTGGGTATTTGGATTAGTTCGTCTTGAAAATTGGTTCAGTTTAGATCAATTCATCGCAAGCTTGGATCTCAATTGTATTTTCCTATTTCAAATTCAGATTGATCTCAATTGTACATTCGACTTGATAGTATTGGTGTTAGTAGTGGAAAACAATGAAAGTTAAGGTGGCAACTATAAATTCTGTTTCTTTTCTTTTACTGAATTGGCGACTTCACCTTCCTTATTGAATATTAATGAGCTAACAAAATATAAGGAGAGTACTATAGCACAACTTTTTTAAAAACAAAAAAAGTTCCATGTTGGTAATCTTGTTTTTAAAAAAGTGTAAAATAAAATAGTTCCAAGAGGCAAACTATGAAGAGTATATCTAGTTGAAGAAATTATCCTACTTATGAGAAGCTTCTTAGAATTTTTCGCTTCTTAAAATTCTTTGGAAGAGATTGATTCATTACAAAGAGGATAAAAAAAAAAAAGAGAGAGGTATTTTAGAATACCTCTTGGATTCATGTTCTCTCTCTTCTTCTCTTCCCCTACCAGCCCTTGAACCCCTATAACCTTGTGGCATACCAGCAAACGGCCTTTGCCAATAGAGTACAGGGAGAGCTGGTGCTGTATCTGTCACCAAGATTTGGCTGTGCTGGGCTACGCGCCTGGGCCGTCTGGAATTGATACCATAGTCGGTTTGATTCAGCCATGTATTTTGCTAAGCTTCGAACAAGTAGATTAACTGAATTCTAAGTTCTAACACATTTATTTTAAGATTGTCGCGCTTAGCAAAAGCTACATAACATGATTTTCAATTTTAATGGGAGTCACATTTTTTGTATTCAAACTATATTCCCCCCCCAACCCCCCCCCCCCAAAAAAAGGCATACTACTTTGTTACCATTAGGGTCCAATTTCAATCATTAAATTATGAAATTTTTAACATCGTGACATTCTTATACAAGAATCAAAGAAAGAACTAGAAATACATGTAAAAAAAGGAGAGGTATTTTAGAATAATCTTTTTTAGTTCATCTTTTTTTAGTTACTCAGAACTAGGAATAATAGAGCGTAGTCAACGTATCTGTCGGAATCATCTACACATGACAACCCTTAACAAAGAACATAATGCAAAACTTCAGGTAACTTCAATTTCGTCGGAAAAACTTGCTAAATAGCGTCGGCAAACTAGCACATTTGGCAACCATTATTATGCTATTCAAAGACTGTTTAAGCATCAACAATCTCGGTTGCTTCGCGTTCGGCAATGGTCTCACCGGCTGACGATCCAACCTCACGCCCACTTCCTCTAAGTAGTCTCCGTGAACCCACATGGATAAACATATGAACTAAGAACACACTCGTAGTTTTGATATCGTAATTCTACAATCAACAAATAAAAGGACATATTATCTAATCAACCTTGGACAGGCAATGATGTATAGGCTTCTTACCTCCATCAATTTGCGAAGATCGAACTTGGGAACCTTGAGGATCTTGACCACCCTGATGTACACATTTTCTAGAGGGTAGATGCTTGGGGTAGCCTCCTAATCTCCTTACCAACTGACTTTGGTGGATTTAAATAATTTGACACTTGTTTCTCTTAAGTGAAGTCTTAAGTTCTTGTGGTTAAAATCTGTGATCAGAGGTATCTACCCAGTTATATATTCATAGTAGCTCAATTCTTATAAACAAAGGCCCAATATTGAAAAACATAAGCATGTGCTTCAATCTAGACCAAACCAAACTAGAGACTCAACTTATTAGTGGTAAAAGTCCATACACTACGTCTTTAGATTGACCATTTCAATGTTGATCCTCAATAAAGTAATCAAGGTCTAAAAAGGCGAACAATAAACAGATTTAAATCGGCAGGTATTGTAGTTCATTGCAAAACTACTATTCGAGCAGTTGATTTACAAGAAGTTTCTTCAAATATTTAGCTTCTTTGAATTGTTAGAGAAAAAAATTTTCAGAATATATAAAAGAGAATACAATCAACTATTCAATTGGCTGATTTACAAGAAGCTTCTTGAAATAATTAGCTTCTTTAAATTGTCAGGAAAAACATTTTCCAGAATATAAAGAAGAATGAAATCAACTATTCGATCGGCTGATTTACAAGAAGCTTCTTGAAATAGTTAGCTTCTTTAAATTGTCAGGGATAAAATTTTTCACAATATATAAAAGAGAAAAAAAAAAAGAGAGAGGTATTTTAGATTACCTGTATTTTTGGATACCTCTGTTTTACTCCATTTTTCTCCTCTCTCTCCTCCTTCACCAGCCCTCGAACCCTTGACCCTGTGGCAAGCCAACAAATAAGCAGAGCCAACAACGCACAAGGGGAGCTGGCGAAACATATGCTTTAAAGTTCCTAAAATAAAGTTATGCATCCGACCGGATTTCACATTCCATCGGTTGTTGCGTACCACTTTGGTTGTGCTTCGGGTACGGATCTGAAGGTGAGGCCTTTTTGTTTAAAAGAACGAAAGAAATTCGATGCAATCGCAAATTAATTGGCTTAATTCGGGAGCTTAAAACATTAGGACTGTTTACTTTAAGCATTTGCATAGTATAGGCCAGTAAAATACTACAGTTAAAATTTTGCGAACCTATGGCCATACTCGCTTTTTTTTTTTTTTAACTGTTTTATCACAATTCCGAATCGATTTAATGAATGTGATAAATAAGTTAACACATGCATTTCTTTTAAAATTTTGAGATAGTTACATAGTTTTGCTATGTTGTTTTAAATTTTTTGCAAAATTATAGTACGTCACAAAGGAGGCAATAATTACAACCACCCTTTTTTTTAATTGGCGGCCATTACAGCCACCTTTCGTCAGTTTCGTGTTTAATTCAGCACTCTCGGCAAAAGATTTTCGCATACTACCCCATTAGGGCTCAGCTTCGATCACTAAATAAAGAACTGATCCAACACCGGTGAGGGGGAATCGAAAAAGAACTATAAAAACATTGGAAGGAAAGAACTAGAGATGCTGGGGTGAAAAGAGAGCTCTTTGGAAGACCTCTTTAATTTAGAACATACTCAGTTATTTACTCCCGTAGCCCCATTATATCATCATCCCGCAGCTCTTGAATCGTTGTCGGCAAACTGATGACTGATCAACGGAAGGGGCGTACAGGCAAAGACGGTTTGTCACTCTCGCAAAATTTATTCTGATAACTGTTTCAAGTGATGACCGTCAAATGACGCAAATGTGACGACCATCAAGTCATCAACATTAGCATGAATGCCAGAAATAAGGGTAGCACTCTAGAAGTCTTTAGCCCCAGCCCTGATGTCCCCCCCCCCCCCCCCCCCCCCCCCCCCCAAAAAAAAAAAAAAAAAACACCACCACCAATCGAGCCACTCAAGAGACCTAATATGCACTCAAGTCCTGAATCTTGGAAAATTATCACCTCAGTACTGGTGTAATACCTTGCCGAATGGAAACGGCAGTAACACATTTTTATTTTAGAAAAACAACAGAACCGACACTCAAAAATTGGAACAATCGCAAAGCATAGTAAATTTCTCAATCAAGATCATCTTACACAACCTTTGACAAAAACATTAGAAGAGAACTGCAAAATTTCAGCTAACATTTTTACTGGAAAATTTTGCTAAACAGTGTCTATAAACTAGTAAACTTAAAAACCAACATGCAATTCAAAGACTGCTTAAGCGCCAACAACCTCAGTCGTCTCTCCTTCAGCCATGGTCTCATCAGCTGGCCGGTCCAGCTTCACACCCACATCCTCTGAGTAATCTCCATGAACCTACATTAATGAACATAAGAACCAACAAATACAAGTGTGATTTCACCACTAAATAAAGAAAGCGTAGACACTTCACTCTGACCTTGGGCATGGCTTGAACAATAGTTCAACTAGAAGTTAAACAGAACAAAGCATTAATGGCTAGGGCTACTTACCTCCATCAATTTGCCGAGATCGAACTTGGGAGCCTTGAGGATCTTGACCTTCCTGATATAAACATTTTGAAGGGGGTAGATGCTTGAGGTAGCCTTCTCAATCTCCTTACCAATTGACTCTGGGATGAACTTAGCAACCAAATCTTTAAGATCACAGGAGCTAGCCTGGTTTACCATGATCTCTCGCATCTTACGCCGGATCTGTCCATCAAAAAAAAAAGGAAAATATGAGTTCTTGTGTCAACCTAGGCAGAGAAGATCTACAGAAGGATCCCCTGCATAGCGTTTCAACAGACCTGGCGGATCTGGCTAGATTGAGCATAGGTAGTACGCTTGACTTGGTTGGGACGTCTCTTGGTGAATGCAATGCAGAACATTCTAAGGGTGTAGTTGTCGGTAGTCTTAACATCGACATGTGCTTCGATCAAGGTCTGCCACTTGCGAACAAGAGACCTCAACTTATCGGTGGTAAAGTCCATACCCTATAATTTCAACATGGAACATTTTAATTTGGGTTTCATACATCGACAGACATGGAAATATAGGGTAAAAATAATAACAATGTTAATTGAGATTGTACGCACCCAGAAGTTGGTGAGCACATTACGACCTTGGACATCCTCAGCCCTCAGGCGGATCTTCTTGAAGAACTGATCCTCATCATTTTGAAGGTCAGCGAGTGAAACCTCAAAGACTCTGTGCTTGAGCCCCTCAGAAGCAATCTGTCATTATCCATGTATATCCCATCAACAGGGCATATTTCATCTCACAGCTTCTAAGAAAAGAACTAACAAACCAAGTGCAATCAAGCAAAAGCTTTTCTTCAATACCCTATCAAAAAAATAAAGTTCACCATTGCACCCAACAACCCTGGTCCTAGAGACAACACACGTACCAAATACAAAAGGAGACAACAAAGTCAGATTTATATATGAAACTGAGTATATACCAGAAGCGATAGAGGAATAGATCGAAACATCAGAAAGCTCAATGATCTTATAAAAAGAGCAAGGGACCCTATTGGCAAACTAGCAAACCAGACTGAATGAAAGTGAATGAGAGAGATAATGACAATGCTAAAATCACTTCTTACTTAGGAGGAGCGGCATCCACTTCGTGAACAAAATTTACTACATATATCATAAATAACGGTCAGTTTTATTTAAAAAATATCATTTTTAACAAGTGATTCGGGTGAAAAAATTAGTAGACCAGGACACGCTGGAAAGAGCACACGAACAGCTTGAAACGATTCTAAACACCAAAGAGCTCACCAATAAACTGAATACTCGAAATACAAGGGAACTAATATGATCAATTTAATGTAACACTCTAACAAACAAACTTCCTACAACTTCAATGTAGTTCACGGCACTAAAAATGTTAACTTTAGCAATGTTTCAACGAGAAACCGAACAATTGTGCCAAGTAATTGCTCAAAGCATGTAAAGTTACTGATTAGTTACAGTTCGAAAGCATCGTCGGTTCAAAATTGCCAATACAACAACTTAAACTCAATCCAAGTGTAGGAATCCTTCAATTAACAAGTTTCAGGATAATATCCAATTTAACATCGATCGAATGATGTGACTCGCATGCTATGTCAAATCAGAAAGAGAATGAGATAAGTACCTTGGTACCCTGTGTACGGGTAACTAGGGTTTTTCCGACATTCCTCACATGGAAGAGTGAAGGAGCCTTGATGTCGTACCAATCCTTCTTGGCAAAGGGATCCGTGCTGCCATGAAAACATCATCGACTCTCTCATCAGGACAACATCACTAAAATCTCACATTTACATTCAAAAAACCCTTGAATCAAATACCAATTGTGAAATTTGTAGATGGATGAAGGAACTTACGCCTTCTTCTTTCCTCCCTTCTTACCCTTGGAAATCCTCTTGTTCTTCCTGCAAAACACCAGCACCAGATCAGATGATCAAACTTTAGATGAACGCCATGGGCGGTAATGAGAGAGATTGGGACGTGAGAGAAAAAGAGAGACCCGACGGCCATGGTGGATCAGGTTCTTCGTTCTGCTGCCGTGCCTGTGGGCGACTAGAGGCACTTGAGAAGGTTTTTTAGCTGGTGAAAGTGAAAACCCTACAAATGTAGAAACCCTAGCCAGCGCGCCTCCTTTTTATTTGCGCACTTTCTCTTTGATTTGATAAAAAGGCCTTCTCACCAGGCTGCCTCCATTTTTTGGCCCAATCCGAAGAAG